>CAUYLG010004497.1:0-51714 GCA_963573385.1 Cacajao melanocephalus
GGAGAGATAGCATGGGAAGAAAAGCCAGATATAGGTGAAGGGGAGGAAAGCAGCAAATCACACTGCCACGTGTGTACCTATGCAACAATCTTGCATGTACCCCAAAACATAAAATATAATAAAAATTAAAAAAAAAAGAAAAAAAAAGAATAGTCCTGTGGTGTTGAAATGTGTGGGGTCCATTTCCAGCTCTTTCACCTTCTTGCTGGGTATTCGTGGGCTGGTTATTGAACATCTCTGTGCTTGTAGATAATAGATGTAGATAATTAGATGATAAAATGTACATATTATATATATATAAAGAGATGTAGATAATCTATATATATTAGCACACAGTAGGTAGCTAATAACCACCTGGTAGCTAATAATTATCAATAACTGTAGCTAATGTTTTTATAATAATTATTAATGAGATTGATAATGGCACAAAGCTCCTCAAAGTTACGTTTTATGGGTTGTTACCTTATGAAAGTTCTATTAATCTTGAAAGCTTCCCCAAATCTATTTTCTAGACCATTAAACATACTCATATTAGTTTAATGATTAACTGATTTATTAGTTCATTCATTTTTTCTCTTAATAAAACTTTCACCCGTTTATTCTCATTCAGGAACAAATACGATATTACAGAGTAAAATTAATTTTGCCTAGAGTTGTAGGGTTGAATTCACAAAGAAATTATAATGTGGGCAACATTTATCACTGCCCAGGTTCCATTTCACTCATCGTCTGTTGAATGGCAGACATGCATTTTGGGTGAAATTGACTCACTTCAAGCCTCAGGATTAGGCCAGATTGTCCTGAGCCACTCATGGTAATCTCATCACCTTTATTACAGTGATGGGCTCAAGATTGGGCACCTGTCTTCAGCTGTTTCTGTCTGAATGAGGTCCAATTTTTCTTTAAATGACTGGATGATGGAAGCTCTTTCTTTTCCCGTGTAGTATAAGAACAAGAGAGCATGCAAGAGCTTCTGGCTGCCACTTCCGGGCCAAGAGATTGAGCTGACTTAAGAATCATAAGCAAAACCAAGAAAGAAAAGTTGAGATGGATAAACCAGGGTCTGGTCACATTGCTTTAACAAAATAAAGCCACATGGAAAATGGATTTATCCTTAGCCTCTTCAGTAACATAAACCAACATATCCCCTAATAGAGAGTTCCATCCTATGATATTCTAGCTTCTGTCAAGTGGTCTCTATAGAGGTATGATTCTGATTCCTGCTCTATAGTTATGGTAACTACCTCCTCTTGCATCCCTCCCATTCCAGATGGTTGTGACTGTTTTGTGTTGTTTCTAATCCCTAGAATATCTCCCTGTGTTCTTTTTAACTTCTCAGCTCTTCTTTCACATATGGTGCAGATCCATATATTAAATTCTCCTTGTTTGAAATATCTACAGTCATTTCTGTTTTCCTACCTGTACTATGACTGCTTTAGAACTCTTAAAATGAAAATACTGTGTTTTAATTTTTGAACAATAAG
Source organism: Cacajao melanocephalus (assembly GCA_963573385.1). NCBI lineage: Eukaryota > Metazoa > Chordata > Mammalia > Primates > Pitheciidae > Cacajao > Cacajao melanocephalus. The sequence continues at coordinate 1,485 of CAUYLG010004497.1, forward strand.
AAAACAATAGCTGTGTGTTTGTGTGTGTGTGTGTGTGTGTGTGTGTGCGCTTGTGGCTTTGATGTGATTAAATGCTGTTACGGACTGGGTTGTTTCCACTCCAAATTTTTACGTTGAAGCCCCAACTCCCAATGTTACTATATCTGGAGACAGGTTCTTTAAGGAGGTTATTAAGGTTAAATAAGGTTAAAACCCTAATTCAGTATAACTTTTGTCCTTAAAAGAAGAGAAAGAGAGACACTCAGAGTATGCATGCACAGAGGAAAGGCCATGTGAAGACACAGTGAGAAGGTGGTCATCTGCAAGCCTAGGGGAGAGGCCTCAGGAGAAAGCAAACCTGCCAACACCTTGATATTAGATTTCCAGCCTTCGGAACCGTGAAAAATAAACAGCTGGTTTCAAGCCTTCATTTCTCTATGGCAGCCCTAGAAGACTATTACAGATGTCATTTAACTATAAGTCTATGATGGTGTCGGCATAATCACATCATTCATAAATGGACTATATAAAATTGGGTTCCTAGATAATATTGGCTTGAGAGATCAAAGGTAAACAAAGCTATTCCTAGAGAAAATCAAATAATAATCACCAGTGGTCATGAGTGTTAAGGAAGGCAACAATGGTGCGAAAGAGAACACAAGTGTAGCAGCCTCCTAAGTGTGTCTCCCTTCAGGGGATGGTGACTATGTGCCACTTATTAGGATTGTTTCTCTTTTTTTTTTCCAGAAAGGCAGATCTACTTGTTTATTTCTGAGTTTTCATTTTCAAATGCTCTTTCAAGAGTAAAGCTTGCAAAGAGGAGCTCACCTATATTTTGTGATCATCCTCAGAGCATGTTTTCATATCCAAAGCAACCAAAAAATAGAAAGCAGGCCCCAACCGTAAAGTACGCCATAAAAAGGAAAGGCATGAAGGATATAAAAGGAGTTTTATCCCTCTTGTGTTTGATTCATTTGGATGAAGTAATGCTTTATCCAAGGGGAGAAATAATCTCTGACTCTTCTCTAGGCAGAGATGAGATTTATGTATTAAACCAGCTCAATGGATGTCATTGGTAGTATTTTGACTTGAAGCTTGTGGTAATATTAATTTGGCCTTGTTGTAAGTAATTTCAGCTGGACTGGAAGGCTTCTATGGAGGTGACTTGGATATGTGAAGAAAAAGTTTTGTTCCTCCGACTGATAATGAACTCCTCAATATTCTATACCTCTGAGCTCTCCTTCACGCTAAGCTGAATTTTATAGATACTGACATAGATTGGTTTGCATTTAGTCTTTTTGTCTGAAGGCTCTTATTACTCTTGTCATCAATGATAAGTGAGAAGTTATATAGCCTTGTTTACATTTAATTTAAGATAATGTAACATTTTACATTCAATTGTAAGGAGGACATTAAACCAAAAAAAAAACAGTTGAAGGATGATAAACATTCTAGACACATGTCTTATAATGAAGTATAGGAGACTGGGTATGTTTAGCCTGGAGAACTAGAAGTGAGAGAGGAAGAGGATAGATACTTTTAGACATTTTCTATACTCTCATATGGAAGAGATAAAAGTTAGCCTGCTTAGTTTTAGAAGCCAGGGCTAGAATCAAAGGCATAAGTTTCAGGGAGATAGATTTCAAATTACAATAAAGACAAACTTTTTAATATATTGAAGTACCAGCATTCATGAAAGAAATGGCATGTCTTGTAAGAAACTGAGTTTCTGAGCACTATACAATTTCAGGAGGGAAAAGATGAATTTCAAGGCCATTTTTATTTTTTAAAGTGGGATATATTAAATCATAATATACCCAAAATATATTTTTTGATATTTTTATCTCCTTTCCTCCATCCTATCCTATTCTTTACAAGTCTTCCTCATGTTGGTCAATGACTCCTTTATCCCTATGAACCTAGTACAGTTGTCATTTTCTAGACCAAGGGTTGGCATTTTCTCTTATCTAGGGGTTGGCAGACTGCAGTCTACAGGACAAATTTAGCACACAGCCTGCTGTTTTATGGCCTTCCAGGTAACAATGGTTTTTACATTTTTAATGGCTAATAAAGGAATAATATTTTATGACGTGAAAATGATATAAAATTCAAATTTCCATGCTTATAAATAAAGCTTTATTGAAAAACAACTAACCACATTTATTTGTGTATTTACTGTGAATGTATTTCTGCTACAATGGCAGAGTTAAGTCATTATGGCAAAGATTTGTATGGCCACAAAGCCTAAAATATTTATCTTCTGTCTCTCTATAAGAAAAATTTTCTGATCCCTTATCTGGCTCATTCAAGCAGGCTCCTTACTGGTTTTCTGGCTTCTACTGTTAAACACAGTAATCCATTTTCCATAGGTAAATGTAAAAGATTCCAAGGTAATCTTTTACAAATAGAAATCATATTATTTTATTCATCTTTTAAAAATTCTTCAATCACTTTTTATTAAACTTAAAAGAAATTTAATACTCCTTTTCATGGCTTATATGGCCATAAACAATCTCATCTTGTCTATTTGGAGGTTTTGCCTCTTATTGTACCTCTCTCTTCCTCATTCACCAAAGTCTAGCCATATTAATCTTCTGTATTTCTGGTGCAAGTCAAATGTCATATTTATTCCCCATTTACTACCTTTATTTCTCCCCTCTGACTAGAAAGTACTTATCTTGGGATCATCTCTCTATTATTCAGTTCACAGCATAAAGGTGACCTTGTCTCACTTATTTAAATTCTACCACCCTTTCCATTTTGTTAGCCTAAAGTCCTAGAATTTTTACATTCCTTTTTATTATTGCTTCATCCATACAGTGGATAAGTTTTCTTAAGCAGAAGTGTTCTGCCTTCTTCAAAAGAGTAGGTGTATCTAGGGTCTAAATCAGCTCTGATGTTCCATAAATAAAAAATTGTTAAATAAATAATCTTAAATTATTATTTGAAAACCCTGTGTATTAGATGCTGTGGTATTGCAAGGTGGAGAAGAAAGATGTAAAAATGGATACCTTAACGGATATAAAATCCATCTGAGAAGAAATACATGCTGGTTAAAATCTTAAATCAATAAGACAAGTGATGGAGAGGTGGAGCGGCCTGAGGGCTGAGAGCATGGGCTCTGGAGCTAGACTGCAGAGGTTTGATTGATGCCCAGAGGCACTAGCTAGCAGCTTTGTGCCATAGGACAATTGACCTCACTTCCTAGAACTCAATTCTTTACTTGGTAAAATGGAGGAAAAATCATTTCCATCATGGGTTGTTTGAGGATTAATTGTGTTAATATTGGTAAAAGATTAGGATCTGGTACACACAGACACAAAGGAACATGCACACACACACACATACAAACTGCATCAATGTGTTTTGAATAAGTAAAGAAATGCAGTTACTAGGAACATATTTTGGGTACCCAGTCCAGGAATTCTTGCCTACACTCAAAGCTTGTCATTATTTATTTTAGGGCTTTGAAAAAGATTTCTGAAGAAAACAAATTGTTTTAAACCTGCTTTTATGAAGATAGATGTCTTGCAAAGAACAGTTAAAGGGAAGGGCCACTGTTAGAGGCAAGGAGGCTCTGGCATTAGTTCAGTGAAGATATGATTAAGGACAAAGTGAGTCACTAGCAGTGGGAAAGGAAAGGATGGGGCTGAAGAGCAAAGGGCTTCATGACCAGAGTTAGTTACATCTTAATTTGAATAATGTATCTGCCTTTTCCCAATTTTATGATCAAAGGCAAGTGTTCTCTGAGTCTCTTCAATTTCCTCGCTTCAACTGTTTTCATTGTAACAGCGTTGTGAGGATTAAGTGATATCCTACGGGGAAAATGCTTAGCACAGTTTTAATACAAAGTAAACACTCAATAATTGTGGTATCGATGTGGGTAGTTGATAGTGTCTTTATTACTATATTTTTCTTATCGTGAAAGATACTGGAGAGTTCAAACTGAAAGAATCTAGCAACTAATTCGACGGAAAAGGTCATGGAGAAAGGCACATCGACGCTGACTTTAAAATAATTGGGAGGAAATTGATACTCTTAAGATAGGAAACCAGGAGAAGGCAACAACTTAGAGCAATAAACCCAGGAAGCCACATCTTAAAATCTAGAACAGAAATTTGGCTAGTAGATACACTCTGGAGGTATATTTCTTGGGATAGAATTTATTGAAGTAAATGGGCTGGTAAAGCATGAGAAAAGAGTAGAAAAGGATAAGATTGATAGGAAGAGTTATATCAGAGGACTTGTTAGGAAAGGAGGTAGGAACTGGGAACCCAAAGAATGAAAGAATAAAGGGGTGGAGAGAAAGAAGAGGTAGTGCTATGAAGGCCAAGGAGACATGGCAAGAAGGAGGGTGTGGTCAGCAGAGAAGTCAGAGAAGATAAGCTATGAGAAGAGTAGGATTACAGAATTTGGCAAGTCATTATAGACATTTGACAGTATATTGAGTGAACTGTAGATGTGGAAAGTCCTGTCTTGAAAACAAGAAAGAGTTTAGAAATAGTTGCCTAGCAAAAAAAAAAACATGTAGACTTTTATTGATATTTAAGATAATTATTATGAAAGAATTATAGTTGAACAATAGAGCCAATAAGCTTCTATTTTTGAAGCAGTACCCTTTAAAGATTCTTTTGAAAGTTTAGTGTGATTGAAGATTCAATTAGCAGATTGATTAAATGATCTGGATCTGAGCATTCTGAAAAATAATTGGACTCTGGAAAGAAGGTGATGCAGAACAGAATTTTGTCTTTATCAGTCACTAGCTAAATAACTTTGGGTAAGTTGCCTAGCATCTAAAAGTCCTTGTCTTCATCCGTAAATGGAAATTGTGTCACTTCCTCTTTGCAGGCATGAAAATGAACTATAATCATATTTTCTGTGCTCCCCTGCCAGCAGTCAGCCCATGTGAGGGCCTTTCCCACTGTCTGTCAATGCTCTCAGCACATCCACTGTTTGGGTATATTTCTTACATAGAAGGTCAAATCAGTTAGTTTGAAACTAGGCCTGCACAGGACAAAGCTTCCTGAAAAGAAACACTTTCATCCATGTTCCCGTATCTATTAACGGCACAGCCCTTCTTCCAGTCACCCAGACTCAGCTTTCTGTCATCCTTGATTTTTCCTTCTTTTATTTCCTAGAACAATCAATTTGTGGTTGTTGATTGTTCTAGGAAATAAAAGAAGGAAAAATCAAACATTGGTTTGGAGTCAGAAAGCTTAGACTCGAATCTTGGCTCCTTCTATTACTGGATATGAGAAATTGGGCAAGTTATTTAATCTCTAAGAACCAGCATTTCCCCATCTGTATGATGTACATAACATTACCACCTATAGGTAGTAATTACAGTTTAGTGATGATTGGATAAAATAATTCATGTGATGTACTTAGCCCAGGGCCTGATACATAATAAAGGTTTAATAAATATTAGTTATTGTATTAATGTTGGTGTCAACACATTACAGTTTTATATATCTTGCTCCGTGATTCTCCTCTGTACTCAACAATAGCTTACATAGACTTATAACTTGCTAAGTTTATGATTCTCTTCTGTACTCAACAATAGTTTACATAGACTTACACCTTGCTAAGTTTATGTCCTTTCCAACTGATCTCATAATTTGCTGACACAGTACAATCTCTGAAGTATAATTCTATTGACATCATTACATTAACTATTTTTACTTCCCTACAGAATATGTACCACATTTTAGAGTAACATTTATTATCATTCTCTACAGTTGTGTTTGTAGTTTTACTTTCTTATTTCCTTTTCTGCACCTGTTGCTGGAAGTCATTGAACTAATCATTCCTCCATGACTTGCCAAGTCTGTACTATTGTTAAATGAAGTTGTCTTTATCTGCAATTCACCACATCATGGCTTATATCCCTTTAAGCAACCATCATCACCCCGATAAAACTCCCTTGGATACCTACTGGAAGCAAACATTTCCTCCTCTTCATGAACTCATCCAACACTTTACCTGAATTTCAACTGGTACTTTCTGTTTCATGTTGTAGCTTTTTGCCCAAATCTCCTCTGTGTTAGATAACTATCTTCTCCAGAACATATCTTTAATGTTCTTTGTGCCCCTGCTAACATGTCTACCACCGAAGCCTCTGGGCAGCAATTAGATGAAATTAGATATTTGGTTATGGAAACATCTTTAAGCTGTATCGATAAAATGAGTCTCCTCAGTATTAAAAAATAATGTAGTGGGGAAAATGTATCAGCGAATAAATTGATCTTAGACAAGGGTAAAATTCTACACAAAATTTCAATTTTTGACAAGTCATTTCAACACCATAAAATCATTTTACTGGTTTGGAGACTAAATTCACAAGGTATATGAGTTTTCTATATCAGTGTAATGTAAATAAGCACATATACCCTGCATGATGATACCACTCTCTAGTATCATGGGCTGCTGAAGTATGTATTATGTAACCGAAATATATAGCTACACCAATAAATTAGTTTTCCATCTTGCTGATACTTCTGGTGTTATTCTATGTGAGCTAATCTAAATGGCTATTTTTTAAAAAAAAACATAGAGTATTATGATATTTTTACTTTGATTACACTTAAAATTCAGTAATCTTTGATTTTCTTACTTGTTATGGTGATATGCATGATCTTGACATTCTAACTAAGACACAAGTTTTCATAAGTACAAGGGCAGAAAGTTAAAGAAGCAAAGAGAAAAGGAAGTAAAAGGCAGTGTCAAAATTTTATAATTCATGACAATATGACTGTGACTTTTAGAAATGCATGTGTGGTGTGAGTGTGTGTATGTGTGTAAAGACTGTAGATTAGGGTTGGGAAAAACTACACACACATACACGTGTGCACATGGCTACTCTTGCTGGTTTCAACGTTCTTTGGGAAGACAAGATTGAAACAATGAAATAGTTTTTAAAAAGTGATTTAAAATATAATCAAATCCTATTTATGACCACTAACACTAAAAGTAATCAGAAAAAGGAAGGAGAACAGCATGGGTGTTGTTAGAAGGCTATATAATATACTGTGAAGGAGAACATCTGTACCTGTTTCAAGATTCTCCTTGACTCTTTTGTCTACTATTACTAAGCAATGTGTTTGCAGTGTATTACTTTAGTGCGCAGTGCTGGATTCAGTCTGAATCAGCATTGCACATTCTCACCTTAATTCACTTTCTCATAATAAGAGTAGATCAAAGTAAAAATGGACGTGTTCTCCTATGGAGTTATTTTGGAAGGATATATGCTATATGCTTTTATTTTATAATTCTTTCTATCAAAGTTTATATTTCTGGGAATGATGGTTACCTTCACGTACGTATCTTGTCCTTGTGGCTGCGACTAGATTGGGAAAACATTGGAAAAGAAATACAATCACTTCAAGATAATTCACATTTTAATGGCTCTATTAAATATTACATTAATAGCTCATTTGAATTGATTCGCACACATGAAAACATTTTTAAAGTGAGAAAGATGTGTTTGATTGCTTTCTGACATTGAGGAGAATGTTTTACATAAGGAGCAAATGATTCTTTATGCTGATACCTTTGTATTTCATTTTTAAAATAACAAATGTTTACCTATTTAGAGGAGTTATTTATAGAAAGTTTAAAGATATTAAATGCATTTTTTAAATTTTGAGATATTTGTGTTTACATTTTAAAGAATCTTATTTTATGTGGATTCAATTAGTCAATTACTGAAGAATTTAGAAGAACATATAAAATATAACATAAAGGTATTTTGTTTTTCTTGGCCAATAAAAGAGTCAGTTTTTTAAAGTAAATACAAGTGTGAAAACTTTTATTGTCTAAAGTTTAATCTTGCAAGGCTTTTTTTTTATAGAAACATATTTTTTCTAAAGTTTAATCTTGTAAGGCTTTTTGTTAAAAATAGTTTATTCTTGTGTTTTCATGAAAAGAGAGAAACTTTCTCTGATATGAGGTTTACACTTGAATTTTCTATCTAATCAGGAAAACAATTTTAATTAATTCAGATAGTCGCCTCTATGATGTCTGTGCCCTTTAGGGACTATTTCATTACAAATGCAAATGTGTTCCTAAAATAATGAGAATGTCATTATCCTGCTTTATTCATTCAGGTGGTCAGAAAGAGAACAAAAGAATCATTTGACGGTGAGGTAATTCTTTCAATATACAATAATAGCATTAACTTTGCTATTTCTGGGCCTCATTTTCTTGATCATGCTCAAACGATACTCCCCTGTGCCTGTCGGTGAAGATGATGAGGTCAGGGATGTCAAGAAAAGAATAACTAAAAATCTTTATATTTCACAATGTCAAAACATAGATGGAGCCTTCTTTTTTTGTTACATTTCATTTAGAATAGGTACCTGTTAGTCTAAAAATGTGAGTTGCATAATATGTAAAAGAATAGTCTAAAAATTAAGAGACATTTTAATAAAACATTCTGATTTTTAAACTGTTATACAGGTGCATAATTATGAAATTTGGATTACGCCCTTGCCATTGTGCTTGGGAAAAAGACTCACGCTGTAAATGAGTCATGTTATAGTATACTGACCCCACTCAGAACCCTATCCTACTAACTTTGAGAATGTTTGGAACAAATATTTGTCAAAAGATAGACCTTCATTGTACGAATTTGTTCCAGTGCAATGCTTTATACCTTGTTTATTTATTTATTTGCTAAAATGTTCTTGTGTGCCTGTCACATGCCAGAGTGGGGAAACAGATTTAGACACAGTGGAATCGAGTTTTCATTATCACAGTCATAACAATAATGAGCGTATGAAGGAGAAACCCAGGTGTTTAGGCTTCAGAGGTAGAGCATGCAAATGTAAAGGCCTAGAAAGAGCATTGCCAATTTGGGGAATTACTACTAGATCATTGAAACCTAGATACCAACTAGAGATGATGCTGCAGAAATAGAGGTAATGGACAGCTTTGTATACAGAGCTTTGATTTCATTCTATAGCAAAAAATACTTGTTAATTAAATGTTGAAAATTAATGTTGGAAAATTTTATGATAAAATGTTTCAATGGAGCAAGCCACTATTTCCTCAAGCACTCATTCCTTAGCATGCCTGATACAATCATTGAAATTAAATGTGTCCCAAGCCAAATACATCATTCAGTTACAAACACTGGCCTCTGTCCTTTATTTCTGACCTTAACACATACGTGAATTGCTACAACGGGCATTATTTGCTATCCATGACCCTAGCCTTGAGAATAGCAGATGATTCTTCATGTCATAGCTAGACTAGTTTTTCTGAAGCACCTCTTTCATAAAGAACCATAGCTCATTAGTATCCTTCATGTCAAATCTAAAAGTCTTTGTGTGTTTCATGACCCTTTAAAATCTGTTCCTTGTGAAGCTTTTAAGCCTCGTCAGCTACCATTCTCCCACCAACTCTGTGTTCCATCCACACAGGTCTCTCAAGTTTCCCTCAATACTGCTTGCTGTGTTACCCCTCTGTCCTCCTACGTGTACATGTGGTGTTGAGTCCAGTGTGGATCCTTACTCTTCCAGCAAACTTGGTCCTTTTAGGATCCAAATATTGCCTTTAAATCAAATTTTCTCTGACATCCAAAGACACAGCTTGTCTCTCTCTACTGAGAGATCTCACAGCATTTAGATTTTTCTTCAATTACAACAAAAACACATTACATTGAGGTTTATACATCTGTCTCTTTCTTCCAGAATACAGACTTCAAGGATATAGACATCACCCCCTCCGCTCCCCACAGTTCCTGGTATCGTACCTGACTCTTCTAAATGCTAAGTAAACATGTAAAAAATACAAATAAGGCTTTATCTGTATTTTCAATGCTTTTTAAAACAACTCTGTGGTGTGTTATTATTACAGATGTGAAAATTGAGGCTCAGAGATAATATCTGACTTGTCCTTTGCTACATTGCTTATAATTGGCTGACTGGGAATTGAAACCAGATCTTTCGATAAAAAGGCGTAAGTTTTCAAACGTTAACACAGTTTTCTTTGTAAACTAACAATATTAAGGAGGATGTTTAAGGTACATAAGTACTTATATTTCAAGCAGAATTTTCTTTTTTTTGTATAACCTAAGCTATGTTTCCATTATCTGAGACTGTGACCTTAGTCTTATTGAAGAGCAGAGATAAAACTTCAGATAATGCCCATAAAAAATGAACATCTCTTAGTAAATTTATATATGGGGAGCTTATTTTTATTGTCAAATTTTACCTGATATAAAAGCCTTCTTGTGATTATTAATTTTTAATCAAATGTATAATTGCCTCAAATTGCATACAGTTAGTTCATACCTTCTCACTAAATGTATTGAGGTACTGATGGTAAGAAAGTACTACAAAAGTTAGAAATTGCTGCTTTTCTAAATGTGTCTATTAGATCATTGCAGTATACATAAAAGAAACACACAGTTGGATATCATTACTGCCATTCTTGTATACATAAAAAAGGTTATAAAAAGGGTCAGAAGCCATCTTTTCTTTGAAATGATTACTCACTCATGCCCATTGAGTTTGACTTTGGGCATGGGACAACATTCATTTGGTTTGTTTCTTCAACTTCTTGGGCATCAAATTACTAAAAAATTAATAAATTTTAGCACCACAAACAGAAGACTGGCATTGACAATGTGTCTCTGTTGCTTAATATTGCCTTCTTTGCGGGGGTAAAAGGAACAAAATGACCCCAAATTTTAGCTAATCTCTGTCTCTTGGTATCCTGACACATTGTGGTTCATTGCTTTCATGAAAGTCAATTAAATCTAACAAATGCAAGGAAAAATTCCCCAATTTTGGCTACATCATAAAGAATGCCAGCGATGTTTACCAGTGGCCTAAGTTGGTAATTTCTAAGACATCAATCTATTCAATTTAAGACAGAGCTCAGTTGCTGTCTTTCTTTCTTTCTTTCTTTCTTTCTTTCTTTCTTTCTTTCTTTCTTTCTTTCTTTCTTTCTTTCTTTAACTTTAGGTGCATACTATATCTGGCATTTCTCCCCATGTTATCTCTCCCCACCCTCCCTTCCCTCCCCACCCCTGATGTCTCACCCCTACCCCCGCCAACTGCCCCCAGTGTGTGATGCTCTTGTCCCTGAGTCCACGTGTCCTCATTGTTCAACACCCACCTATGAGTGAGAACATGCGGTGTTTGGCTTTCTGTTCTTGTGTTGGTTTGCTGAGAATGATGGTCTCCAGATTCATCCAAGTCCCTACAAAGGACATGCACTCATCATTTTTTATGGTTGCATAGTATTCCATGGTGTATACGTACTACAGTTGCTGTCTTTCTGTGCATTGAAGATTTAAACAGAGAGTTTTAAACGTTTTTGCAAAGCAAGTTGAATTTTTAATCCATAAATAAAGGGAAAAGAGGAACAACAACAAAATGAATGAGACGCCAGCAGAGGACATGCCAGAGAAGATGATTTGTCACAGCAGGCAGTTAGGGAAGGAAATTGTTAGGTCAAAAGTAATGAGGATATATAAAAACATAGAAGAATTACTATATCAACAAGCAGTTCCACTTCTGGGTATGGACCCAAAAGATTTCAAAGCAGAGTCTTGAAGAAATATCTGTAACATTCCTGTTCACAGTAGCATTACTCACACTAGCTAAAACATGGACAAATGAATGTATGAGCAAAATAGGATATAAACATACAATGTAATATTATTCAGCCTTTAAAAGAAACAAAAATTGTGTGATTCCACTTCTTCACTTAGCGTAGTAGTCAAAATCATGGGGACAGAAAGTGAAAGGGTGCTTGCCAGGAGCTGGAGGGAGGGGATAGTGAGGAGTTACTGTTTGATGAGTATAGAGTTTCTGTTTTACAAGGCGAAAAGTGTTAAGGAGACGGATAGTGGTGATGATTCACAATACTATGATTCTACTTAATCACACTGAGCTGTACAGTTAGAAGTGGTTAGGCTGATACATTTTGTTCAGCATATTTTTCCAAAACGTTTTTAAAAAGGGAACCTAAGTGAATACTCTAATATCATGAGACTTTTGAAGATGACTTTTCACATCCTTGTTCTAATTGGTGTTTGACTTTTATGGTCACAAAATATTATATTGAAATTTGCAAGCACAAATATTCTTAGCAGTGAGTCAATGGCCTGTTATTAGATTCATAAAGCCAATAAGAGGAAAAAATATTTATTTTTTTCAGCAATAAATTATTGTTGAAATTATTTGATCTTGCAGAAGCATTTTTCTTTATTGTGCTTAGGATTTACAAGCAAGAAAACACAATTAAGGTAAAGTTGACCTATTGCAATGTATTGATAAAACATATTGTAATGATGAAACAATGTGTCCATGAGATATAATGTCTCATAGAAAAAATACACAAATTGAAATGAACCATTCAATAATTATGAGCATAACACACAAAATAACTGCATTTCCTTTTGTGATAACAAGATTTTTAAAGACATTTATTAAAGCCGGGCTAAGAAAACAGGATTACAAAACCACACATTTAAGAAAAATCTTTTAATCAAACTTCATAAGAATACGATGAACTAAAAAGAGTACCTTTGCATTCTTATGCTCAAAAAGAACTCTATAGTGATCTTCAATAAAGGTTTCAACTGAAGAAAAATATGCAATGACAGAGAAATGTAATTTAAACAAAGAACCACTTCAATTTCACTTGTTGCTTTCCAACTTTTCTGTGATTTAAAAGCCTATTGATCTGGCATCTATCTGCATCCAATTCCAGTTGTTTCAGGAATCTGACTTTGTTACTGAACTTGCCCACTTAGTAAATGTCTAAAATAAAGCTTTCCTAATGCAATTTCATTGATGAACCATTTTTGTTCCATTTATTTTGGCTGTGGTATACTAGGATTCTGCTGAAAAGAAATATGAGGGAAAACACAAGCAGAAAGAGCCACATGGTGTCGAATACAGGTAATGTCTATGTGAATATTGGATTGACCTTCTTTTGGATCAATAGTTTTTTCTTTTCTTTGACAGTCTGAAATAGCTGATTCAATTGGTAGAACTCATAGTGTAGTACTCAAAAAAACCAGGCCAAAACAGCAAGCAGGATTATTTTATCTACTATTTGTAGTTATATTAAAAAATAAAGACTTACAATTAGTTATTGAGTTTTCCGACACATTTTGAATAAATAAAATGTAAAAGAAATTATAGTAGTCAATATCCTGGAAAACATCAGGGGTCCTTGAAGAGCTATGGTATGATCTGTCAAAATGTAAACCTAGGCTGTTACTTGTGCTGGACTTAGAGCAGACACTTCTTTCATCTCTAGCTACTTGGGAGAAAAGAGGAAAGCAAATCAAAAAGAAAATTACCAGACAGGATCCAATGTGCCTCCTCTAAACACATCACAACAGGCAGTTGCAAGAGCTATTTTTAAATAACATCTCCAAATACTCAGACCCGTGTCACCTCAGTTACCTATGTTCTTGGACCTGATCCATCAACACTTTTCCCCTTTTGGAGTGTAGTGTGAAAAGAGGGTAACACTGAAAATCCCTAACAGTAAGAGGGAGCCATAGCATTGACCTCTATTGGCATAACTTGTCTTTCATTTGCTTCTAACTAAGCTGTAAATCCTTTGTTCTTAATTTACAGATTTGAAATTCATGAGCTTTGCAACATCTTCACATCAGGACAAATAACCCCCCTGCTGTTGAAATCACTTGCATAATTTATAACTTTCAAAATTGGAATTGCATCATTACCTCCTTTGCAATTATCCTGTAGTCAAGGCTTTCACCTTATTGAAAGGTCTTTAATTTTTTTCTTGATTCTTAAGCATTTCAAAACTTCTAATGGGCTCATTTGAATGGCTTAGGATGCTACAAAAATCTGTTCTTATCTATACAATAGTTTAGAAGTATAACTATATCCAGATTTTGTCCCAAGTCAAACTGTTGCAAATATTACTTATGTACTGATTTGGGTTAAAAAATCAGATAATAACACTGCAAAACAAATGTTATCAATACCACATAGGAAATCTTTTTCATCTAAGTTTGTTGTTCTCTTTGCTATGCTTTTATAGTGCTTTGTATATATTTCTATCCTGACAATAATTGTATTATTAAAATTATCTATTTGTGAATGTCTTTATAATTGGACTATCACTCCTTAAAGGATCAGATACATCTTAATTACTGGCTTATTATAATGTGTAGCATATTATCTGAAATATACATTATCTGAAATGTACTATTTGTTCAATGAATATTTGTTGATTCATTTAGCAAACTTTGCTATAAAAAAAAGATAGATATTTTTCACATTGTAAAGAAAATAGCAGTATAGATGTTATTTTGGAATCTAATTATATCTACCTCAGCAATTTTCACTTACATTTAACACCCCTGAAAGATGAACATCTGACATCTTCTTAAAGCTAACAGTGAATAGCAGCTCATTCAAGATTTCCTTTACTCTGATTAAATTGTTACTTATTTTATCAAGACACTATTCCATCCTTTTGAGCCTTATAGAATGAGTGCAAATTATCCTCCACTTGAGAGTCCTTCAAATAGTTGAAGACAGCTATAATTCCTTTTTTGTCTCAGCTTTACACACAATGTCCTCAGTGTTTTTTCTATTATAAAATGATTTCCAGACTCCTCACATTATTATCTGCATTCTTTCTTTAGTCATTCACTTTAATGTAACATTTATGACTTTGATTAAAGTAATAAGTAGAGGAAAAAATTAGAAATTGGAAACAAGCATCTAGAAATTTTCAGTGGTTCCTCAAATTTTTCCGTTTAAAAATATGTATGAATTAAAATATGAAGTCATCTCTTCTGCCGTCCGGTCTCACAAGGTAACCTCGGTCAACAGTTTGAGTTGAATTCTTCCATGATGCCATCTTTGCTTAGTCAGACATGCTCAAGCGCACACAAGCACGCGCACACACACACACGTGTCTTTTGGAGTTTTATTGTATTTTAAAGAAAAAGGAATCTTGGTATAGTATTGCTATGCCATTTTTCCCCATGAAAAAAATCATCAATTGTTATTGTCTTTTGGTTACACTTTAATTCATCAATAGATCTTTTAAAATGTTACCTGTACGACTAAATATAAATTCAGATAACTCAGATGCAATTAACTTTTTTTTTTTTTTTTTTTTTTCCTGAGACAGAGTCTTGCTCTGTCTTCAGCCTAGAGTGCAGTGGTGCAATCTTGGCTCACTGCAACCTCCACCTCCCAGGTTCAAGCAATTCTCCTGCCTCAGCCTCCCGAGTAGCTGGGACTACAGGCACATGCCATCATGCCCAGCTAATTTTTGTATGTTTAGTAGAGACTGGATTTCACCATGTTGGCCAGGATGGTCTCGATCTCTTGACTTTGTCAGCCTCCCAAAGTGCTGGGATTACAGACGTGGGCCACCACTCTCAGCCTACAGTTGACTTTTATTAAGCATTTCCTAGATTCAGGACACTTAATTTGCCACTTAAAATGTTATATCATTTGAATTCTCAAAACAATATACGAAGTAGTTAGTCTTTCAACCTCACATGTAACAAAATGTGTTTAGAGAGAGCAGTTAAATTGCTCAGGATCAATTGTAGATAGTCATTTACAAAAGCTGTGTATATATTTACTTATTTATACCTCAATTTGATTCAGGAAGCATTTCAGACCATTTTCCAGGCTGCAGTAGGGCAACTGTATAGTTTAAATGTAAAAAAATAGGTAAAAAGCAGGAAAGAATATTCAAGACTGAGATTATAAAATGAAGTTAGTAACGAGACTAGCAAAAGAAGAATAATAATTGGATACTTACTATAGATGACCAAAGATATATTATGGATATTCTTAGCAATGAGTCAACAGCCTGTTATTACATTCATAAAGCCAATAAGGGAAAAAAGTATTTTTAAAAATAAAAATGCAGTTAGACATGGCACTAAGAATTAAGAATTTCTGCTAAATATCTTTAGAGAAAGGACTCAGAGGAATATGTGGAAATGCATATTTTTATAAAATATACAGTTACAAATTTCACTTGGTTTTTATTTACAGTGTTTCTTGCTATAGCCAATGCCCTGACACCAAATTCTAGACCAGTAAAGGCAATTTTTAGGAAATCAAGAATTTTATGTTCTAGATACCCAGAACTCTGTTTGTTTGTATACTTTATAATTGGTAGAAATGGTACAGTTTAGAACATCTGGAGGAATAAATGATCGTAAGTCTTTTAAGTAATCCTTTATACATATATAAAATATATGAATATATGTTATATATGAAGAATTATATATAAATATATATGGTGTATATAATATATATACCATGTAATATATATTCATATATATGTACCTTTAAAGGTAAAAATACTAAAAAATGTATGAGGAAAGAATAGAGTAAGTCAAGATGCTTTAGCACATAGGGAGATTAGGACTTTTTTATATATACTGTGTGTATGTATAATATACATTATGGTATATATTATATATACACACAGTATATGTAAAAATATATATACATACAGTATACATAGTTCTATATATATGTGCGAGTATATATATATATATATATATATAGTAATTAAATGTTAGATAATGATAAAGTAGTGGTTAAAAATCCTATGTCATTATGAGGATAGGTCTAAACCAAAGACTTGGGATTCTAATTTTGATAAATCTGATCACATTCAAACGCCAGTGTTTCTAAGCTGTCTATAAATGTCCCAGTGCAGAGTGTGGAGGAATAATTATTTCAATTGATCTGGCAATTACGCCTCCATTAATATTGACTGAGTTTCTTATGAGTGGTTAAATATACCCAACCTGAATTGCTTCCACCCTATTTCTAGTTTTTTTTTTTATCCCCCAGGGAAAAAATATACACTATTGCTTTTCATAGAAATTTTTCAGAGTCCAGGAAAAAATCATGGTAAACTATTAGAAAATATCATAGGAAGGAGACATTTCTGGGACCACACAATCGCAAAAGAGGCATATCAAGTGGTAAATGAATCGCTGAAGTCATTCTGCTGCTGAATACATTTTTACCAGAAGTATCTTTGCTAAGCTGACTGCAAGATCAGAATGTGTTAAATTTCCACATGAAGAATCTCTGTTGATGATGGCAGCCCTAGGAAATCTTGTGCAGACCAGCTATTCCCTGTGTGTAGAACGACATGCTTACTATTGAGGGCAGCCCCAAAGGCCACCAAGAGCTGTGTCATTGGGGAAACTGGTGAGAGTTGTGGGAGACTGAAATTCTTTTCCCTCTCTCTAGACAATGGAGTAACAGTCCATTTCTTAATTGATAGGCATGAAGATAGAAAAGGAAGGATATCTGAAGTGAGAGAAGAGGCAGGATCATCCTGGAATATGCCCGATATGGGAGGACCTAGTGGTAGTTATGGGGGTCACAGAAGGCTGGAGACATAGGCTTTGTTTCTATGTTACTTGTAGGGAGGCATGGGCAGCAGATGAGTCGAGAGGAGAAAATGTAGCTGAACATGTAGGCTGAATCTAAGCATCCCAGCCAGATTCCAGAAATCATTTATAGAATATAGCACTCAGATCAGGAATTCCTACAAATGAAAGCAGCCAAGAGCAACTTGGTTCTACTTTCAAATGACTAAATTTTTTTTTGTCCATTAGCATGCTCCATGAAATGGAGATATTTAATAAAAGTGTAAGAAACCCCAATTTTTGGCTCATGCATGGGGATATTCAACTTTGCAGGCTATAGAAATTTTGAGTATGAAAAGAATAAATAAAATTAATTGGAAATTTTAAACTAAATCAAAACCATGTTTTTTGACTCTGTTAAGTTTGAAAAAGTTTTACGCACAAAGAAGTTCCAATTGATCTAATCAGATGAAAAATAGAAGAAAATGAGTTGCTATATAGAACTGCTAATGGAAGATTTCAGTCACAATCCTGGTTAGTAGCAGCTTCTAATCCTTCTTTGAATAATAAGTTTTATAACCACAGACAAATCACTTCACTTTCTGGACCTCAAGTCTTTCATTCTTCAAATGCAAGTTGATATTAGGCTGCCACCAAGGACATTTTTAGAACATAAATTTACCATTCTAGTAAATAAGGAGACACCTTTTCATTAAGAAAGAGAGAGAGAGAGAGATTTAACATTCCTAACATTCTCATTTTATTACCCAAATAGAGCTCATATGTGTTCTCATATCCCTCAGTCAGTTGGGATTACTTATTTCTAGTAACATTTACTTCAAAGAATATGACTTGTTAAACCTCAAGAAATCAAGAATATATTGAGATTACTTTAATCTCCCCACTGTGAACCACCAAGCTAAGCCATCTTGACTCACTCTATTTTCTCACACAATTTTTAGTATTTTTATCTGTAAAGGTACAGAAAATCTTTTGAAATGTATTACCTATATAAACAAGAAAACACACTAGACATAATTAATAATTTTTATTGAACATTTTGTTTTCTGTGCACATTTAAGTCTATGATGATGTTTATTTTTCTCTTTATTGTCCAAATACTGAAAGAGACATTTTACAGCTCTCACCTGCCTTGTGATGTCTTTGACATTTACAATACAGGAAAGACTACAATTTTCTTGCAATCAAAAACTGCTACTATTTTCCCCCTTAGCAATACTAATGCCCAGTCTGAGCAATGAGTGTTTTATATCTAAGTAGTCTGAATAAAAGCTGGCAACACATCATTTATAAAATTAAGGAGTTCATAAAAATATTTTGCAAGTTGAGGAATACCTATATTTACTTAATGAATTTTCATCTTAAACTTCTCTGATTTTATATATAGAAATGAAGAAATCATTCAAATTATTCATGTGCTGAGCTGGGATTTGTGCAAAAAATTGCTCTATTCTAAAAGATATAGTAGGCGCTTTTAGAAAAGATGGTAGCTAGTAGTTTGCTCTCAAAGAGAAAATAAGCCAAGATTTAGTAATTTAAAATATGTATTTTATATACTTAAAGATAAGGTAATTTGCTATGAAGTCAACTAGGTAAAATATCCATTTAAAGGTAATGCATCCTAACTATAAAATATTAGTGCTCTTTTCTATGAACCATATGTATGTAATAAAAACAACAGTCACATTTATTTAACAAATATTTTAGTTCATTTCATGCATGTATATAAGAAATACACATGATTAACGTCTGGCTCCTCTTCAAGAAATTTTCTGCTAACATGGGAAAGATCTAGAGACCAGTGAGTATAAAAAAAGGTAGGAAAAACTAAGTGATCAGAAGAGAAATGAACAATGATTGGAATTTAAAGGAAGATGAGTATACTTCTGATTAGGGTAAGCCTCAATAGAGGAGGGGCTCTGTGAGTTAGCCCTTGGAAAAACAGTAAGACTTTGATGGGCAGAAAGGTTGATTGTTGTGTTCTACTCGGAATCATTACAGCAGTAAAATCGCACAGGTCTGAGAGTATGAAGGGGTACCTAGAGAATAAGTTTGAATGATTCAGCTGAATGGATAGATGCAATAGGAGATGTAGCTACTATAAAAGTAATTAAGACAAGTTCATGGAAAGTATTGAGCACCAAAAAAGGAATTGAAATTCTATTCTTTAAAAGAAAGAAACAAAGGTTTTCTAAAGGGGAATTTTGTGATTTAACTTGTAGTTTAGGAAAATAACATAGAGGCCATTTGTGTATTTAAAATATAAATTCAATTATAAATTTCAAAAACAAATCAATAGAATCAGATTAATTTTTATGTTTAATAATTTAAATATTTATTTTTGAAATTTAGGAATGTTTCTCAGATCATAAACTTACGAAATTTTAAAAATACACATGTTTTAACTTAGAAGGAGAATATATCACAGGTTTTCTTGGAAAGCTAAACATTGACATAAAAATATGTAGAACAAACTTCTAATGCTAAAAAAGAGATAGTAGTTTGTTGCAGATCATGTTCCCATCACAACGACATAAAAGACAGATTAATGTTTAAATTTATGTTTTTTAAGGCGTAAAAGATCTGTGAAAAAAGAGAGGATTAAATGAATAGAAATTCTAGTCATTTTCCTCCCTAGGATCGTTTGCAGATTTCCAATCTTGGGATAAAAATCAGATTTTCCGTTGAAGAAGAATGTTGCTGGATAAAGAGAAACTAGCAATTCTGTGGTTTATTGGGCACAATGTGAATAAAATTGGATTTCCAAACAAAGCTGAATTTTTTCCCAACATGCATGCTGTAATTTGGATGTTTGTCCCCCAACACAGCATGTTGAAATGTGATCCCCAGTGTTGGAGGCAGTGGCAAATGGGAGGTGACTGGGTTGTGGAAACAGATCCCTCATAAATATATTAATAACTTCCCTTGGGGAGGGAACTGAATGAGTTCTCATTCTATCAATTCCTGCAAGAGTTCTCTGGTAAGCTGGTTGTTGAAAAAAGCCTGACATCTGCCCTCTTGCTCTCTTACTTTCTCTTTAACTATATGCTTTTGGCACATTCCAGCTCCACTTTGCAGAGGCAAAGTGGATGTAGCCTAAATGCCCATCAGAAGCAGATGCTGGCACCATTCTTCTTGTATAGCCTGAAGAACTATGAGCCAAATCAACCTGTTTTCTTTCCAAATGTCCAGTCTCAGGTTTTCCTTGATAGCAACACAAATGAACTAAGACAACACATTTGCTGAAACCTGAGTCATGCAGAAAGTAGAGTGTTTCTAATAACTGGACTTGAAATTTCCCATAGTCTCTCATTATTTAGAAAACCATGTTCCACTTGGGGAATGGTACTTTCCCCAAACACATGGGTAGTCACTTTTTCAAAATATTTACCAATCTTTAACACAGTGTGGGATCCATAGAGAAAAGTTCAAAACCTCTGAAGGAAAGATTAAACCTCTCATAAATATTGTGTCCAAAGAGTTTGAGATAGTCAGGCTCTTCTCAAAAGAATGGGAAGAAAATGCCTGAGCTATGGAGGAGAACCAAAAACATAGTTTTATTCCCAGATGTTTACTCAAGCTTTCTAAAAGAGAAAAAGAGAAACTGTGGGTTGTTTTCAGTCTTAGGCAATCGTGAATGTAATTTCCATGAATATTTATAGGCAAGTCTTTGTGTGGGTATAATTTTTATTTCTTTTGTGTAAATATATAGGAGTGAGACTGGTGGCTCAGGTAGTAAATGTATATCTAAATTTATAAGAAATTCCAAACTGTTTTCTAGGGTACCTATAGTACTTTAATTCATACTAGCAATATATGAATGCAAAGTTGCTCTGCATTTTTTGCCATCCCTTGGTATTATCAGTCTTAATAATTTTAGCCATTCTTACTGGCATATATTGGTATCTCATTTTGGTTTAGTTTTTACTTCTGTGAAAGCTAATGGCATTGAGCATTTTGTTATGCATTTATATGCCCCATTTTAAGATGTCTTTTGTAAAGTGTCTTTACCAAACTGTTGCCATTGATTTTAAATCTTTTGCCTTATTATTGCTTTTGCAGTACTTTACGTATTCCAAAAACAATTCTTTTATTGGATATATGTACCACAAATATTTATCCTCTTCCAATTTGTGGCTTGCTTTTCTATGATATTAAGAGTGTTTTTGAAAAGTAGCTAATTTTAATTAACTTCAGTTTATTGATTTTTACTTTTATGTTTCATGTTTTTTGTGACCTATCTAAATAAGATATCATTAGATGTCTAAAAAGATAATACAAGTAGGAGAAAACATTTGCAATATATCTTCCCAACATGTGAGTCATATTTTGAGTATATTGAGGATTTCTATGAAGCACTAAGAAAAAGACAACCCAATAGAATATGAACAAATTCTTTAAAGTAGGAGACAACCAAATGGCCAATCCACATTTGAAGAGATGCTCAGCTTTACTGGTCATCAATAAAATGTAAATTAAAATCATAATTGCATACCACTACATATTTAGCAAAATGTCTAACCTGAAAACAAAATAAGCAGAAACATAACTAAGATGTTGAACAATTGGAACACTTATACATTGTAGATGATGCTGTAAATCAATAAAATGTCTTTAAAAAACCTTTTGCCAGGCTGTGCTAAAGCTGAACACACAGAGACTCTGTAATCCATCAATACCTGTCCCGTGTAAATGCTGAACGGAAATGAAAGCATATGTTCACCCAAAGATGAGTAGGATGTTCATAGCAGCACTATTCAAAATAGCCTAAACTGACAACTACCCAACTTTCCATCCATTATTCCAACATAGAAAAAATGTGCTACAATCACTCAATCACGTATCACACAGTAATGAGAATGAATAATTTATGACTACATACAACAGCATGCATAAATATTACAGATATAACAGTGAGTGAAAAGGGCCAGACACAATGTAGACTTGATGTCTCTATTTACATCAGAAGAAAACCAGAAAAACTAATTTATGCTGTTAGAAATCAGGATGTGTTTAACTTTGATATGTGGGTTGTGCTGGTTACATGATGTTAAGTTTGCAAAAATATAGACAGATGTACAATTATAATATTTAAATTTAGTTGTGTGCATATTTTTCAATAAAAATTAAAAGTAACTTAAAATTTTTCTTTCTATAAAAACAAAAAGCACACAAGAAAATAAGGATTCTGAACATACCCCACTTTGTAGCTGGCTCCACTAGTTTTAATCTTCTATGTTTAAATTTGATAACAATTTAAATTGGATAACTCTTTGTTCTAGAAATTCTGACCCTAGTAATTCAGTATAAGAACATAGTCAATGAATTATGCCAAAATATATATTCCACATGGTGCTGTTTGAAATGGAAAAATAATTAAATCTAAACAAAACTGGAAACAACCCAAAAACCCAAATTTTCTTCAGAAAAAGATATTGATTTCATAAATTATGCTATAGACATACATTAATATTCTGTGTAGTCACTTCAAATCTATTTAAAAAGTTAAATAGATATCACTCTATGGACTAATGACTGATAAAACAAGTTCCCAAAAAATATAACAAAATTATGCTTTATTTTAATACATATTCATAGAAGCATGGACAATTCTTGGAAGAATATGTGAATGTCTCTTAGGGATTACCTTTGGAAATCATAGGTAGAAAAGAAACTTTAATTATATATACTTCTTTTTTTTAATTTTTATTGTATTTTAGGTTTTGGGGTACATGTGAAGAACATGCAAGATTGTTGCATAGGTACACACGTGGCAGTGTGATTTGCTGCTTTCCTCCCCTTCACCTATATCTGGCATTTCTTCTCATGCTATGTATACTTCTAATATAAATACCTGAATGTTTTTTATATAAGCTTTTAATAAATAAGAAATTTTAAAAAAGAAAAGATATAGATGGGAAAATTATTTAAAAGCCAAGTGACAAAAAAAGTCAGTATTTATTTGAACCTAGTGATGAATCTTAGTTTCACTTAAAAATAAGCCTGATAAAGGTTAGCTATGTTGCAGCTTCACACAAAATTTCTAGTAATAACGTAAGAAAAAATAGTCTTAAAACATATAAAAGACTATGAAGTCCAAAGTAATGTCAGTGAACCAAATGTAGTTTAATCATTTTTATTTCAAAAGTATTTCAAAAATCATAAATGAGGTTTTGTAAGCCAAAGCTGAAACATTCATTCTTCATAGCTTCAGAATTTGACAAGTAATTCAAGACCATACTTTCCAAATCTAGTCTTCGTTGCTATTTTTTATACCTCTCAGATCTAGTATTAAACAACTCCATTCTAAACTTGCAGTTTTAGATAATTATTATAAACTTGTTGATAACTTTTCTGAAAGAAATCTATCAAATAGAAAGAATGGCTTCTCAGGATCAACAGTTAGGGAAGAAAAATTAAATTATCTGTAAAGAAATCATTTATCCATTTAAAACATAACCAGTGCTGTTCTCTGTCATAAAAGAGAACATGTAAAAATTAATTGAAATATTTTTATAGTCTTTGGTAATATTTTATTTCCCATACAAGCCTTCAATGCTGCTTAAAGTTCTTTTACACATAGTAATCAACATGATTTACTAACTAAAAATCCCAAGTATTAACATAGTCCTTAAATATGCTATTCCAAAGAGAAATGGAATACTTTTGAGGAAAAGAGCTGCCTTGGTAACTTCCCTCAAATGTTCATTTAGAATAAAAATATTTAATGAAAATATTTTTAAGCCAACTTTGGGTATTATATGGCATACTGCTCACCAGACAAAAAAGGAAATCAAAACTTTCTTTACTTTTTTAGAGAATTTCTTTTTTTTCTTTTATTTTTCTTGTTTTTTATTTTTTTGAGTTGGAGTCTCCCTCTGTTGCCCAGGCTGGAGTGCAATGGCGCGATCTCGACTCACTGTAACCTCTGCTGCCCAGGTTCAAGCGATTCTCCTGCCTAAGTCTCCAGAGTAACTGGGACTACAGGCACCCACCACCACTCCTGGCTAATCTTTTTTTTTTTTTTTTTTTTTTTTTTTGTATTTTTAGTAGAGACAGGGTTTCACCATATTGGCCAGGCTGGTCTTGAACTCCTGACTTTGTGATCCGTCTGACTCGGCCTCCCAAAGTGCCAGGATTTTCTAGTTTCTGTTTCCCTGTACTGCCATTCATGTTATATTGAGGATTTTTTTGGCTTAATTTAAGACTGAATTTATATGCCTTTTATAAAAGTATAAATATCTTTTGTAAGCATTCTGGAGTATGTATAGCTTTAATGAATTAAATTTAATAGGCCTGATTGAAGTGAAGGGATTTATTTGTTAAAGTGAACTTAGCCTAATAAACTACCCACTGGAATATAGGTCAAGTCACTAACTGTATAAATTTAAATTTTTGTACTTTTATTTTCTTCTTCCTTTCATAAGTGTATACCTCAAATTAGGTCTCTAGCCTGTGACTTGAGTCTATTGAAGTCCTAGGAAAAGACCCTTAAAACAAATTCCTAAGGTTTCTGAATTCAGATAAAGGAATTCCATTAGCTTCTCTACAAGAGCTGGACTGCTAGTGCAATCTCCACTACTTGAATGGCATTGGTTGTTCTATAATTCCTGCCAAGATCATCATAACTTATGCATCATCAAGGCTCCTTTTACACTCTCAAGAAGAACAGATAGTTTTAAGAAAAATGTGTGTCTCCATGTGTATTAAATAATATTGTCTTTAAGTCGTTTCTTCTTGCCACTCTTCACAATGGGAAAATTACCAAATTAAACCTATTTTAGGGATGGCAAGTTGGAGCATAGCAAGAAGTTGGGGGTTTGAATTCTATTCTCAGTTCTCATTTGTTTCTTAAAGTTATTAATAATTGATTGCTTTGATAATATAATAGGTGGTTTCAATGTGAATAGCAAATTTTGATATATTGTAACTAAGGTTTAGGAATGTTTATCTTTTAAAGGAAGATGTTATAAATAATATTAATGAAGGACCAAATATACTGTGCATGTCAACAATTTAATCTCTGACTGTATGTTACTGGATTAGCTCCCTCCTCCTTCTGTATGATGGTACTGTGCGTGGAGTCAGTCAAATCCTTGTAATGTTTTGTATGAACTTTGACAATGTAAATAATGTGTAAAGAAAGTTTATATAATTAAGGAATCAAATTTATTGAATATTATTATTGAAAATTGAAATTAAAATATATGAACAAAAAAATAAATAATCTTTAAAAACAAACCTGAATACAAGAAAACCTTTGGGTCTAACTACCAGTTTATAGGAAATACGGAAAATAGAGGAGTAGGTTAAAAGTGACCTGGGTTTTTAGATAAATTAATAAAATAAAAAACTAAAATAAAAGCAAATTTTGAGGGATATGGAAACACATGGACTTTGTTTAGGTCTATACCTGAACAATAAACTATAATAATATAGGTCTATAAAAATAGTTGAGTACATAAAATATTAAAAAGAAAAAAATAGAGGGAAAAGCCTTTCTGTAATGATGAAGGTGATTGTACAAGATTAGAAGAAACTAAAGGGTCTTATGAACTAATTCAATTAAGAATCCTTTTTTATTTCTTGTAAAAAAAAAGAAAAGAAAAGCTATGAAAGACGTTCTGGCATTCTTGGAACAGTTGAGAAAATTTGAGAATGGGCAGCATATTAGTTTTTGTGAAATTATTGTTAATTTTATCTGATATAATGTTATTATATGGAAAAATAAGTTACTTTTTTTAGCAATGGTTTAAAATGTTTCCTATTTACTTTCAAATTGTTAAAATATACACCAAAGAGTTTCATTCTTATTTATTTATCTTTTCAATACTAACATTCTGGGATTTATTTCCTTATAGCCAGACTTCTATTTATTATTATATTTTTTAATTTCAAGTTTTATTTTAGATTCAGGTGTACATGCACAGGCTTATTATATAGGTATATTGTGTGATGTTGAGGTTTGGGGTATGGTTGATCTGATCACCTAGGTAGTGGGAATAGTACTCACTATTTCCAATAGTTAGTTTTTCACCCTTGGCCCCTCACCTTCCTCCCTCTAGCATTTTTGTTCCCATCTTTATTAGACAGAGAAGTTCGAATATGGACTTGGCATTAGAGATATTAAGAAATTATTGTCAATTTTGTTAGATGCAATGACATTTTAGAAAACCAGTACCCCAAATTCACACTAGGCCAGAGTACTAATAAAACTCAAAAGAAGTTAATAAATTATCAAAAAATTAATAAACTGTACTCTCAGTAGCCACTGAAAATATGACCCTCTATACACACACACACACACACACACACACACACACACACACACACACACACGGCAAATCCTCAATTTAGAGTACAATATGCCAGTTCAAAAAGTTACAAAAACTGAGTCAAGAGAAGCTATGGTACACTGATGAAAAAACACATCATAAAGGTAAATTTTCCCTGTATAGGAAAATAAACTAAAAAAACAGAATCACTTTTAGAGGGCCTTCTTAAATTTATCTTATTTTTCAATTTGTTCTTAATGTCAATCAACAAGATCTGTCTTTCAAAGAGAGCAACAAATCGGCCCCAGCTCTTTCTCCCATGATTTGTTAAAATTCCTTATCAGTCTGAAAAGACCCTGAGCCTTCTTTGACCAGTTATCTAGTAACAATATTCGAGAATATTGGGGTCTCTAAAATCAAGATCAAAGGAAAAAGTAACTCGGAGAAATCAAAATCTCAAGAAAGATAATACGGGATACAGAAGGAGAAAGATTTTATAGATGCCTTCCAGATTACTGTCACATTGTCACCCTGTGTTACTTTTTTCAAGCTGGCCTATCAAGCTTGCTTCCATATTTCTGTAGTGAAACCATAATTCTTGAGGATATTAATAACCTCTATGATGTTAAAATCCAAAGGTTACACTTCTGGTCAAATTTTACTTGACTATGTAATGATCTTCAAACCTGTTGCCTAATTCTACTATCTAAACACTTTTCATATCTTGGGCAGTGCTATGTCATTGGATACTTCTCTGCAGTCTCCGTGGTCCTTCCATTTCAAGGGACCTCTAAAATTACTGTGCTCTAGGCTCAGTTTTTTCTCTGATGTTTTCTTAACATTGTCTCACAATGATTGTTTCCAGTTGTACGATGGTACAGTTGATCTTCACACTGTGACTCCCATATTCATATCTTCAGGTTTGACTTGGGCAGACTTAAAATGTATTTCTTATCATGTTACCTTGAATTTACGATAGGTAATGCTAAACTTACCATATTCCAAAAATCTTCAATTACTTGCTTTCCAAATTTCCCTTCCTTCAAAACCAGCTGGTATAGTTTGGATATTTGTTTGTTTCCAAAACTCATGTAGTATTGTCATTCCCAGTGCTGGAGGTACGGGTTGCTGGGAGGTGCTTGGATCACGGGGGCAAATCCCTCATGGCTTGGTGCTATCTTCCTTATAGTGAGTTTTTGCAATACCTCATTGCTTCTGTTTCATCTTCCACCATGATTGAAAAGCATATTGTTCAGCTTTTGGGGTTTTTTTTTTAATGCGAGGAATATCTCAGGATTATAATTTTAATTTGTATTTCAAATATTTCGAGCGAAGTTAAACATCTTTTTGTATACTTATGAGACACTTTTATTTATTTCTTCCCAGTCTTATTGGGTTGGTGTTCAGTTATTTTCTTAATTTGAGGGAAGCGTATTAACATTAAAAATATATACTTACCTGGCAGGAGAGATACCATGATCACGAAGGTGGTTTTCCCGGGGCGAGGCTTGTCCATTGCGCTCTGGATGTGCCGACTCCTGCGATTTCCCCAAATGTGGGAAACTCGACTGCATGATTTGTGGTAATGAGGGACTGTGTTTGCACTTTCCCCTGAAAAAAAAATTGTACTTTAGGACATAGATGGCAAACATTATTCCTAATTTCACATGTATATTTTAACATTTTTGAAGTATGATTGGCCAAACTTTGCCTTTATGACCTTGAGACTCTGAGTCATTGTTTATCCCACTCCCAGATTATGAAGTGTCCACTAAGTATTTCATCTTGTACCTCCATATGTCCATATTTTATATTTTAATTATAAATATTTGATCCATTTGGAATGTATTTTGCTGTGTATTATAAAGAATGTATTCAATTTAATCTTTCTTTTTTTATATGGCTAGGCTGTTGTGCAAAAGCATTAACTCAAAGTTCTGCCTCCCACCACTAATTTGGAATGCTTCCAATATCATATGCAAAATTCTTGTATGTACTTGAGTTTGTGTCTGGATTTACCATTCTTTTTCATTGATCTTTCGGTATAGGCATTTGTCATTACTACTTTTTTTCCAATATAAAGGCCTTATAGTACATTTTAAAGTATAGTATACTACCCATCTACTTAAACATAGCTTTTATTTTTCAGAGGTTTTAAAAGGATATTCTGCTCCTTCTCTCACGAATTTTATAATCAACTAATCTAACAACAAAAAACATAACTCGATATTTATTTTGGACTCATGTTAAATTCATAAATTCTTAAGGAGAACTGACATTGTATTATGTTTTATTTTTCTATCTAAAAATATAGTACTTTATTTATTACTTCAAGGATACTCCTGTGTTTTTCAAGACTGTTTTATAGTTGTTCTCATATTTATTTTTTCATAGGCTTTTTCGTAATTCTTTCTAGGTCCATTCTAGGCATATTTTTATTTTTGCAACTGTAAATTGGATAGTCTAGTTTATTCTATATTATAACTGGTTTTTGTTTCTATATATGAAAATATGATTTATCATTGTAAGTTTTATGTTACTTCCCTAAATTTTCTCTCCATTTATCATTGCTTCCAATAACACAGTCTCACCATTTACAATTATAGTTTTGCCATTTTCTTTTCCAAATCTCATGTCTCTCATTGCTTCTGGTGGTCCGATTCCCGAATTTCTCAAAATCAGTATTACATATCAATGGGAATAGCATTTACCTTAGTAGTGTTTCTGAATTTAATAAGGAGTTTTTTGTGTTTTCCCATTAAAATACCAACTTAGGGCTAATATATTCATTACTATTAAATAATGTTTGAAAATATCCACCAAATCCTTTACTATTGAGCCAATTTACAAACAAGTATGGGCATTCAATAATGCCTCCATATGTGAAAGTATGGGCATTCAATAATGCCTCTATATGTGAAGATCATCACATGATTTTTCCCAGAATGATAAAACACTTCCATTATTCAGTCTCCCTTGTATTTCTGTTTCAACTCACTTTGTGCATATTATTACTATTGTTCTTATTTTTGAGACAGTTTCACTCTTGTTGCCCAATCTGGAGTGCAATGGCTTGATCTCAGCTCACTGCAACCTCCATCTCCCAGGTTCAAGCCATTCTCCTGCCTCAGCCTCCCAAGTAGCTGGGATTACAGGCATGTGCCATCATGCCTAGCTAATATTTTATATTTTTAGTAGAGATGGGGTTTCTCTATGTTGGTCAGGCTGGTCTTGAACTACCGACCTCAGGTGATCTGCCCACCTCGGCCTCCCCAAGTGCTGGGATTACAGGCGTGAGCCACCATGCCTGGGCGCATATTATTTTTAAATGTACAATTGGATTTTATTTGCTAGTGTCAGTATTGAAATAGTGAAATGTTAATTTTCTTGTATGTTTGTATATGCAATCTCTTTGCATTTTTGCTTATTTTAATATAAATTTTATGAAAATAATGTGGATGTTTCCCTTATGTTGGATGCTCTGGATAATTCAAGTAGCATTGGGATTTTCTGATTTGTAAGTTTTGTATTATTATCATGTGAGCTAATCTTGGCCTGGCATATTTTGTTATGCAACTTTTATAAGTTTCCATACATTTAAAAATATAGAACTGTATTTTAAAAATTTCTTTATTGGGCTAGGTGTGGTGGCTCATGCCTGTAATCCCAGCACTTTGGGAGGCCTAGGCAGGCCAATCACCTGAGGTCAGGAGTTCCAGACCAGCCTGGCCAACATGGCAAAACCCCATGTCTACTAAAAATACAAAAATGAGCCGGGCGTGGTAGTGTGTACCTGTAATCTCAGCTACTCAGGTGGCTGAGGCAGGAGACTCACCTTGGAGGAGAAGTTTACAGTGAGCCAAGATTTTGCCATTTCACTCCAGCTTAGGCCACAAGAGTAAAACTCCGTCAAAAAAAGAAATTTTTATTTACCTTGGTAAAGTATATTTCCCTAAAGCTAATCATCTCATCTAGATTTTCAAGTTTCAATGTTTTGGCAAAGAATTCATCAAAGTAGTCTCATGATCTTTTCCAAAATTTCTCTTTTCTGATAGATATATTTTACTTACTATTTCTTATTATGTGTATTTGTGCTTTATCTCATAACACAGTCTCATAGTGACATTACAAGTGCTACCACCACCAAATTGATTATCTGGACTGTATAAATCTTCCCATCTGCTCTGGAAATGGTCAACCACAACTTAGCCTGTATTTCCCTGTACTGGGAATCAGCAAGTGCCCTAAGAGAAAATACTGGGAGAAATATTGGTTTATGTCAGCACTTTTCCCTTTTCCTGGGATAATGTTCCATGAAGTCCTGGTGGCTTTAGTTGCTCTCTGATGCTTTAAAATAGAAGTTGTGGTAGTAGTTGTTGTTGTTTGGTGTTTTATAAAACTATATTCTTGAGGAAATAATACAATTGTTTGTAACAGAAGGATTCGTTTGATACAATCTTAATATGAGTCCTCTTACCATCTTGCAACCTATTATCTACAAGCAACCAGAGCAATCTCTCAAAGTGAAAATCAGAGCATATCAGTTTCCTACCTTTAACCTTCCAAAAACTTCCATTTACACTTGAAATTAAGTGGAACTCACTACTATTTCTAAAGGACTTCATAAGCTGGGGCCTGATTACCATCTTGATACTTTCTCATCCCACTTCCCTACTCTCACTTGCAATTTACATAGATTTATCAATCATCCGAGCTTGTTTTTCTTCTAGAGCTTCTGCATTTCCTGCTCTTTCTGCATGAAATTCTTTACTGCAATATTGTTTCAAGATTAGCTCTTCCTCATCTTTCCAGTGTTGGTTCTAAGGACTAGCTGCTTACATCAAGGAAGCATTCCCCACCAGTAGCTCTCTAGCACATTGCTGTATTTTATTTTCTTTGCAGCAATTATAATTTGGAAATTATGTTTTTTTAATTAATCATTTTAGAATTCATCAATGAGAGTGGAGAACTTGACTACGCTTTGCTTTAGTGTGTTTTTAATCCTAGTAGACTGCCTGGCACATAACAGGTGCTCAAGAAACATTTGCAAAATGAATAATGTTACCACTATTCTTAGAATAGGAGTAGTATTTGAGCTCCTCGACCAGATCATAACAACAAGGTTTATACCTTGAGTTTGAGAAAATATGCAACATTAAACATAACATCTAGAATCTGATCAACTCTCTATGAAGTTGTTTTCATGGGGGTCAAATGGTTTAATCTTTGATGAGCTTATTGCTTTTGGCTATAAAGTGAAGGAAAATTAGAACATCTAAAATTTCCTTTCCAGTTTAAACATTTTCTGATTTATTATGAAATAACTTTGAATTTTAACATAAACATTATAATATAATCTTATTCATTTAAAAAAATCAGTGTATTTGTTCTTTTGGAATTTTATTAATGGAATTATTTTTTGCAGGGGAATTACATTCTCATCTCAATTATCTTTATTTAACACCTTTAACAACTTTTTAATTATATGTAAGTATATTGTTATGTACAATAAACAATATTTTGGGCAAAGATTAAAATCAAAATGAAAACTTTAACATAAATCTCATAGAAAAGAACATGGGAAATATTAAAATTTCATAAGTAGTTTCTTCTCTGCATATTAAACTGGCTGTGATTTTATGTGAATAATGGAATATACTAAAATTGGTGGCATAATCCTTTTATTAGAGCAGTTATGAGATGAAAGGACAAAATCTACTAGGAAAAGTTATAAAAAACACATCTCTAACAATAAAAAGATAAAGTTTGTCTCTTAACTTACACTGCTTCTGATGTTATGAATATTAGATCATACTTTTAAATCCATTGGTAGTTTGTAAGACAGCTCATTGTTAATAAGCTCTGGCAATACTGCTATAAATATAAAAAGATTTATGAACTTTTGCATTTAAATTACAAAATCCTTTGGTAGATCTGAAGTGTTAACCTCACAGTTAAACTGAATGTTTCTTTAGCATTTGAAGCACTTACCATGTTTTAGAATGTAGATTAATGTGAAATGTCTTCATCTGTGGAAAAGTACATAAAACTATCTTGGCAATTGGGCTTCTGGGTATATTATAAAAGAACAAAATAGTCTCCCTTTTTAACCATTAAAAAAGTGATAACATTCAAACTTCTTTCTTCAAATATTACCATTCACTTATAAAATGTAGTATTTTTATAGCAATAATATAATTTTAATAAATTAGAAATATTACATGAATAGTATAATTAAATGATTGAATTCCATTAAAAGGTCATATATGTCTGCAAAAAAATATTAACCAATGTTTATCTGTTTCAAGTTATAGAATTAGAAATGTATGCAAAGGTCAAATGCAAATAATTTGTTGATAATTTAGAGGCAAATCACTGTTTTGCCATGATCATTTCAAGCACATTAGAAACACATTGCCATATTTTATGCTTTATAGACCTTCTATTGTAAAAATAAAAATATATTTATTATTTCCTATCATTACAAAATGGTTCATTAAAAATCAAATTAGAAAAAAATCATGTATAAATCAGAAAATGAAAGTTTTTTTGTAGTCCTCAGCTCCAGGAAAAAGTATTTTTCTTTAACATTTGGAATATATCCCTTAAAAACTTTTTCACAGATTACAGACTTAACATTCTTCAGGAGGGTGACTATCAATTGCTGCTATTTTAAAGTGAAATCACACACTGATGCAAGAAATTCACTCAAGATTCCTTTAAACTAGTGGAATAGAAGTGTCAAGCCCAGTGCTCATTGGCTGGTCAGCAGTGGTGGCGTTGCTGTGGCATCAAAGTGAATTCTGGGTGGCAAAAGAGAAGCAAGGCATGAAGTGACTTAGTGAGTCGTAATTCTTACACTGGCAAATGTAGGTTTTAAAATGCATTATTGAAATTTTACTAAATGTCTTACTAAATTCCTAGACAAATTACGTGATTTCAAGATTATTATATATGTGTGTGTGTGTGTGTGTGTGTGTGTGTGTGTAATTTTATATATGTGTGATTTTTTTTCAGGCTAAAATGAAATAGTAACTTATGTGGCTGATTACTTTTCCTTGGAGGCAAACTTTCACAAATAGCCAAAAATGTTTGTAAGTAATCAGTACAACTGGGCTTTTAAATAAATCCTCGAAAATCAAAATGAAGAAAAAAAGCTTCCTTCCTTTCAGAAAATAATCTGCAACCACTCTCAGGCATTTGTGTGCTTTTTAAAAAAATATTGAGGATCGAAAGCAAGCATGGTACATATAAGTTCAAATCTTACCTATCACACGGCTAGTCTGTGAATCCAAATGGATTTTTCCATTAGTGGTTTTTAGACTGAAGTAAGTAAGGGAAACTAATTTAACAAAATAAATGACATTGGAAACTAATAAAGAACCTTTTACTTTATTTAGCATGCCTCGCATACTATTTTAAATGAGTAAACCTCCCTCATGGCATCCATAAGATGAAAGGAGAGACAATTCAAGGCATTTAAGGCAATCCTAGAGAAGCTTTCTTCACTACTTCCTAGCTTTATTTCTCAATTCTTTCAAAACCTAGACAACAGATTTCTGTTTTAAACTTATTGTATTGAAGATACAATAAGTTTACTCCATTTACTCCTCTCTGCATGTACGAAAATGAAAATCAGACTATTTCCATAATCCACACACTCTATTGATGAAATATTTCAAATACACATGGTAGTAGGCTCCTGTTAAAAAAAGACATTTTACCCTCACCACTAAAAAAAGAAATCAACATTACCAAGGTATTGGATCTCTTGAGTATCTTTCCTTTTCTCTCCACCAGAGGTAAAGACTATATTGAATTTGGTATTTTAAAAATTCTTATATTTATATATAAATAAAATTCCTTTATGTATATATACTTAAGTAATATATGGTATATTTTGCCCTTCAACTTCTGTTTACATGTATCACACTATATATATGTTTCTGCAGGTTTTTTTGTTTGCTAAATATATTGGTGAGATCCATTCAGTTGGCATCTAGTTGATTTAGTATTGATGGAGTAGTGTGTTCCATTATATGTGCATGTGTGCACCCTACAATTCATTTGTTCTTTTGCTCATAGTTACCTCGCTGGCATGACTTTTTATTTATTCAGAAATATAATCATCAAATCCATAAACTGCAATGTAAATGTTCCATATTAATTACTGAACCCTTCTGGCTTGTGGTTATACAGGACTTTCCTTCTGCTTCATCTCTGTGTATTAGAGTTGTTCCAAATCTGGGAGACGATCAAAATCACCTGGAGATCTTCTTAAAAATAATTTCATGTAATCAGACTCTACCCTAGACCTTCCAAATCCATTTCCCAGACTATGGTCTAGGAAATTGCACAAAAATAATATAAAACAAAAACGTACAAATAGAATCAGGCATGATGGCTCACACCTATAATCCAGCACTTTGGAAGGCTGAGGCTGGAGGATCACCTGAGCCCAGGAGTTTGAGGCTGCAGTGAGTTACGATAGTGCTATTGGATTCCAGCCTGGGCAATCGAATTTCAAAATTCTCTAATTTGGAAAAAGTACAAATAATCCTTATATGCAGATATACTTGAAACCATTCTATTAAAAGGAAAGTTTACATTTGTTTTTAATTTTTAAGTGAAATGTAGAAACAAAAGCACACGTATTATAAGTTTGCAATTCAATTAACAAGATAATTTTTTCACCTTATATACTTCCAAAAGCCAACTGAAAATTAATTTTCCCAGTTTCTGATTTTAACAAAGCCTTAGAAAAGAAAAAGAGAAATAGTCCGAGACATGAGAAAAATAAAATTAAACTGTCAAAGAGATAGTAAATAATTATCAACTTGTCCAGTTTTTGTGTAACTTAATTCATACAAATAAAAACATCCTCTTATTTTTAAAGGCATAGAACTACACAATTTTAATGACTTTAGCCCAATACACAGGAACAAAATAGAGGAATCGGCAGCACCATAGAAATTGCATTTCATAACTGGAGTTGGTCACCTATAGACGCAGACAACAGAGGATAATTAAATGAATGATCACATAAAATGAACTGAAGTCACTGAACACTTAAACAGCTATAGCATGTTAATCATAATTTGTATCAGCTCTCATTCTTTGATCTTGGGTTGACTTTCTTCTGCATAATAATGAGGTTATATTAATTGTGTTGACATCATTTAAAGGAATGAATCCAGTAGACTGCAACTGGATTTGAATCTAGATTTTTTCTTCAACACAGTCATCTATTTTTAAGAAATCATTTAAAATGTTGAATGTGAAATAGCTCTGACCCTTGTCAGAGTAAACATAAAAATGTACAAAGAATTATGTTAATAGTTTGATCATTAATACTTTAGAAATAGTTATTATATGCCATTTTTTATTTGTATATGTTCACTTAACTCCCTTTAAATGTCTTCACCACAACTTTACTATCATTTTTGGGTAATATTTTTACTTCCGCTGGATTTTTAATCATTTTAATGCCAAAACTTCACATATGTATGAATGCAATTAAATATATCAAAGTATTATATGTTCTTGCAAATAATGCAGTCATTTGTTATTACATTTTGAGAGAAATATACTGTCATCATGCTTAATTTGATATGGAAAGTGAAAGTTTCCTTATATCATCACAATTAGATAATGTTGCTTAAGGTTGTAAGTATGTGGCATTGGAAAAGTAACTGATGCAAGGTGTAAATAAATGATTACATAAATATGCATGTATTTTATAAACATAAAAAACTAATTTTATGTACAAATCAGCTTTTGTACTCTAAACTTAATTCTCCCACCAAACATCTGCCCAGTACCCAGACAGGCGTTTTTGTGGCATTCCCAATAGCAAAATAATGTCTAAGGTAACAAAAAAATTGTTTCTTCAAATATGTGGAGTTTGGAATAATTTCTAAACTCTTATTTTTTTCCTTAATCTGCTAAAAGCAAAAAATATTTTCTTGGTTATAAAAATATGACTCACAGTATGTTATCATGGAAGAATACAGGAGTAGAAATTGAACACAAAGGGAATAAATTCACATAGACAAAATGTACTCTCTTCAGGTCTCTCATTCATGTACTAGTAATCTGAAGTTATCTGCTGGATCAATAAATACCTGCTGGATCAACTCTGCCTTTTGTTTTTTCATATTTCACTTTTTTAGACTGATTTGGGTCAATATTCAAGACATGTTATTCCATCTGGTTCCATTTAGGAGTAGAAAATACTGTTTGAACAGAAAAATACTCGAATGATTTTTTTAGCGTCTTCTGTAGACTTGAACGTGGTTGGGTGAAGAGCAGAATTAGACAGCATAAAGCTGTAAACATTTGGTTGTAATGCAGGATTATGCAGGCAAAGGAGTGTAAATAAACAGTACCAAAGTTATATGTTCACAAAGTTATATGTTCTCATATACATAGCTTAGAACAGGCCAGTTCTAACCTATGTATCTCATGTATGTATATATGAGATACATTCTTAGAACAGGCCATGATAACATACTGTGAGCCATAGTCATATATATACATATATATATATATGTATATACCTAGCTTATATATATTATATATTTTCTTGGTTACAAAAATATAATAAATATATTTATATATTTATAAATATATATAATAAATTATATTTATAATAAACATATAACAAATATATAATAAATATATTTATTTATTGTACTTTAGGTTCTGAGGAACTTATATATAATATGTTCTTATATATAATATATATAAGCCGTGTGTGTGTATATATATACGTGTGTATATATATGTGTGTGTATATATATGTGTGAATATATGTGTGTATATATATGTGTGCATATATATATATACACACACACACATAGCTTATATATATTATATATAAGAACATATTATATAGAAGTTCCCTAGAACCTAAAGTACAATAAATAAATATATTTATTATATATTTGTACAGATCATCTAAGCTATGTATCTCTTTAAAATTATATTACATATTGCACATAAAAATTTCATATAGCAACTCTTATTTCTGGCTCATTCCACATGGCATCAAAAGAACTCTGCTCATTATAGAAGCTCAGACATCTAGAGTGATAGAGTAGTTGCCATCTTGTGATATGATCATCTAACTATAATATCATACATACTATAATGGTATGATATTACCATCCTACTATAGATGCTCAGACATCTAGATTGATAGAATAGTTGCCATCTTGTGATATTACCAACCTACTATGAGGCTTTAGGGTTTGCAGAGGCAGAAGAAAAAAATGGAGAGTCAAGTACTGGAAACTAAAATCATTTCCTGAAAAATGCCACGTACAAATTTTACCCATATTTTAGGGACCAGGATTAGTTATATGCCCATATCTACGTTCAAAGGAGCAGAGAAAAGTAATTATCCAGATACCTAGAAGTAGAAGAAAACCAAATATTGTGACTTAGTAAGTTCTACCATGACTTTTGAACAGATATGTTTATTTTGTTATCTTTTTATGGCAGACAGAAATTTTGAGGTTATGTTTTTAATGAACTTTAGATTATTTTTATTTACAGACAAGAATCTGCTTTTTAATAAATGAAGAAGCTAAGGACTAATCCTTTAGTAACATTCAGTACATTTCTGATATCTGTTATGTTTTCATTACTCTGGGTCAGTGATATGTGTATGTGTGTATTGAGAGGGAGGGTCATTGGTATGGTATATCTCATATATAAAATAAAAAATAAGTTTCAGTCAAGTTGGCTATCAGGTTTTTTATTACAGCATATTTGTGAATAAATTTTGAGATGATTCAGAACATGTGATAAGACATACTTACCCTACTCGTCCATTTCATCACATCAGTTTCAAGTAACAGTTACTGTCAGAGACTGAATGAAGCAGGATGATACAGTCAATAGGGTTTGTTGAATCAAGTACAGGCTTTGAATTATATAGATGTCTTGGATCACACATATTTTTATCTTATTGGCTTTTTGGCTAATAATTCAAAAACTCCTAAAACTCAATTTCCAAATTGGTAAAATGGTAAGAGGACCTCTTTTGAGAGTTGTTATATTGTTCTGAGAATTGGAGCTTTTCTCTGGGAAATATGGAACACAGTGGCTGGCACAGAATGTTTTAAAATGATAATGAAGCCATCCCCTGGTATCCACGGTGGATTGATATCAAGAAACCCTGCGAATATCAAACTCTATGGATGCTCAAGTCCCTTATATAAAATTGTGTAGTATTTGCGTATAGTCTAGTTTCATCCTCCTGTGTACTTTAAATTGTGTCTAGATTATTTTTAATATCTAATATAATGTAAAAACTGGATAAATAGTTGTTCCATGGTATTATGTGGGGAATAATGACAAGAAGAAAAATGAAAAATGTCTGTACATATTCAGTACAGATGCAATCTCTCTCTCTCTTTCTTTCTTTCTTTTTCTTTCTCTTTCTTATTTCTTTCTTCTCATTTTCTTTCTTTCTTTCTTTTTCTTTCTTTCTTTCTTTTTCTTTCTTTCTTCTTTCTTTCTTTCCCTCCCTCCTTCTCTCTCTCTCTTTCTTTCTTTCTGATGGAGTATTGCTCTCTCATCCAGGCTGGTTATGATTTCAGCTCATTGCAACCTCCACCTCCCAGATTCAAGCAATTCTCTGCCTTAGCTGGGATTACAGGCACCCGCCACCACGCCCAGCTAATTTTTGTATTTTTAGTAGAGACAGCATTTCACCATCTTGGCCAGGCTGGTCTTGAACTTCTGACCTCGTGATCCACCTGCCTCAGCCTCCCAAAGTGTTGAGATTACAGGCATGAGCTACTACATCTGGCCTATTTTAAAAAACCTTTAATTTAGTGATTGTTTTGAGATGGAGTCTCACTCTGCTGCCCAGGCTGGAGTGCAGTGGTGTGATCTTGTCTCACTGTAATCTCCATCTCCTGGGTTCAAGCGATTCTCCTGTCTCAGCCTCCCAAGTAACTGGGACTGCAAGTACGTGCCACCATGCCAGGATAAGTTTTATATTTTTAGTAGAGACAGTGTTTTGCTGTCTTGGCCAGACTGGTCTTGAACGCCTGACTTCAGGTGATCTGCCCACCTAGGCCTCCCAAAGTGCTGGGATTACAGGCATGCCACCAATTAATTTGCCAGAGCGATTTCTATTTTGAGTACTTTCTATCCATGGTTTGTTGAATCCACGGACATGGAGTACATGGATATGGAGGGTAAATTTTATTGTTAATATTTTTATGATGCCAAGATGTAATTCTCTTTTATTGCTATTTTGGTGGTTAGTTTTATAATTTAGTTAAAAAATCATTTATGGTATGGGAATATCTAGAGGAGACCTTTATAATATGAAGTTCACAATGACCAGTCAACTAATGCCTGTGATAGTCTCTGCTGAATGGATTACCACTACCATTGCAAATTGCAATGCAATTGCAATATAGCCTAGTTACATCCTCCTGTGCACACACAGGCAATTACAAATCTAGTTGCTCCCGTATTTGGGTTGTAGTTTAAAGTTTCCAAACAGATCAAGTTATTTCTGACACAAGTAAAGTTTCAGGGCATCTTAAAGATGGCTTTGGCAAAATATTTTGTATTGTCCCCTGTCTACCCCTTTCATCTGCTAAAATAACTCCCTACTTCCAGTATTCAAATTTCAAAGATTAAAACAAGCATATTGGTGTCCTGTATCACCCATACAAAACATGAGTTTTTCTCAGGATTGGACACAGTACTAACGATAATGTAAATAATTGGTGATTATCACCAAGTTCATAACTAGGTCTAGGAAACTAATCAGCAGCAAGATACAAATAACTACATGTGTTGTCTTTCATGTTAAACTTTTATTAGAAAGTAAGCTACCGAGGAGCTATTCCTGCCTCCAGTACAAATAAATTAATGTTATAAAGTACATATGAATGACCTGTATTATAACATGTGATGGGAAGAGTTATGGAACATGGAAGGAAAACATACCAATCTGGGGCTCTTCAGTGTAAATATACACTTAGCAGCTTTGAATAGTTTCCTGAATTGCGTTTCAGTTATCAGCTTGAAGACATTATGGATTTACTCTCCTTCTAAAGTGTGAAATTGCTCCACAAGTCTGTGTTAAATGTGATTAATTTAAATATAAAATAAAAGTTATAATACATTTTTCTTTATGAAATATAATTGAATCATAAATATTTGCACAAAATGAAGATAAACAATAATTTTTTATAATGTAGTAGTTGAATTGTAACACTAAGTCATTCTGAATTAGAACTAGCCCAGAATAATTTCTTAATCATCTCTAAATGGCAAGGGGAAAATATTTTGTCTAATACATGAATTTACTTATACTAAATGCCTTGGGAAGCTTAATTTAAAAACTTTATTTTATGAAACATGATTCCTGGGTTGGTTAACTCACTTGGTAACCAGAAATTTGTCAGATTTTGAAAGTATAATGACTCTCTCTTTTGTGTATTCTTCAAATATTTTCATTTGAAATATTTTATTCATTGCAATATTTTGTTTCATTTGTTACCTCAATAACAATTGCTTATACCATCTGCACACTGGACATTGCTATATCAACCAAAATGCTTGCTCACATTTACTAAAGAATAGAGATTCATACAGAGTTATGTATAACTAGTAAACATTTTATATCTTTTTTTAATTTTAATTTTAATTTTATTTTATTTATTTTTTAATTGCATTTTAGGTTTTGGGGTACATGTGAAGAACATGCAAGATTGTTGCATAGGTACACATATGGCAGTGTGATTTGCTGCCTTCCTCCCTATCACCTATATCTTTTACTCTTAATAATGATTCTTAGACTTATAGAGCTGAAAAGAAATCTAGAGATCCACTAATTCAAGTGCTCTATTTGCAGAAACAGGAAAATAATTTCCTGAGACATTCACCGCTTGCTGAATGTCAGAGAACACGATAGCAGAGCTTGAATTAAAGTTACATGTTTTTGATTGCTGGTTTGGATATTTTTCTAGCAAACTTCATGGTTTATTCTATCATAAGTGGGAATTATATGGTTAGGAACCATCAACATCGCCACTATATTCTCAAGGGAATTATGAGTGTTTATTCAAATCTCAGTTTTGATAATATCGATCCAAAAAAGAAGAAACGAGATAGTGTTTCAATTCCGTCTTGCTATCAATATCTTCTCCTCAGTAGAAACAGAACTGAGGTATCCAGGTTGCTCTATCTACAATAAAGTGTATATAAGACACAGAACAATGGGTAGGAGAGAGAGGCCATTGGCTAA
Organism: Cacajao melanocephalus; assembly: GCA_963573385.1. Classification (NCBI taxonomy): domain Eukaryota; kingdom Metazoa; phylum Chordata; class Mammalia; order Primates; family Pitheciidae; genus Cacajao; species Cacajao melanocephalus. The sequence continues at coordinate 43,414 of CAUYLG010004497.1, forward strand.
CGTTAGCTCTCTCCTTTCTTTATGTTAGGTAATGGCATGTGGTTAGTTGCTTCGTAGTGAAGCTCTACTTGAGGAAGCAAAAATTAGTTTTCGGGAAAACACAGATGGAAATATGAAGAGAAAGGTTGTCCTTATTGATCTTTAAGTAGAATGGGGAAATCTTGATGAAGTGAACCACATGAATCACTTTGACAAGGTCTCGGTGCTGTGGTTGCTTTTATCCAGCATATTGGCTTTGTTTGGAATTTCACATTGGTCTTGTAAATGCAACTCAGTGAAAAGTGAAGGAGATAGTGAGGGTAAAAAATCTTTTTCAATAGAAGTTCGAGAAAAATAATTTTCCTAAAATGACTTTTCCTTGGAATCCATTGTTGAACAAGTATTAGGAAACATTTAACAAGTTGAAAGTAATACAATGTGAAAATGAATGCCAATCATGTAATTGTCTGATTAAATCTGCAGTACCTGAAAAGTTGAAATTAATTTATACTAAATCATTATCTTTTTATGGCAGGCAGATGTTGGGGTTATGGTATTAATGAACTTTGGGTTCTTTTCATTTACAGATCAGGATCTTCTTTTTAATAAAAGGAGAAGCTAAGGTCTAACCCTTCTGGCAGCAAACTGGCTCTCTAATTATCTTAGTAATAGCTCTAAATTATTATTCAATGTAGGTCTGCATCCCACTGTTAATGGGTCATGATATCCCTCGGGATTCATACTTTTTTTCCATTTCAGTAAATGACTTGCCATCTGCAGATAATTCAAGTTCATTGTCTAACTTTAAAAAATAACATTGATGTGGTCAGGAAGATATTGATGTATTTGAAGGGGTTTTAAAGTGAACTGGAAGGCAGAACAGCTGATTCTTGTGATAAGATTTATCCTCCCTGTACTTCTGGAAAAAAATAATCAACATCAGTAATTTCATATCACAATGCATAATGTGTTTCTTTCTGATTTTACTTTCACTGTGGTGTATACAATGTTTCTACTGGATTAATTTTTTTTTCTTATGACATAAAATTCCAGAAAAGAACCTCAGCAAGAAGGCACCAAATTATACAAGAAGGTGCAGTGAACTATACTTTAATGTTACCTCTGACAGTTAATAGATTTTAGTTTCCAGTATTATCTATGCTTCCAAGCCTCAATTTACTCATCTTTAAATGGAAGTAAAAACATTTTGTCTTCTTGAAGAAGCATCTCTTGTTGTCTTTAAGAAGTTACTCATTTTGACCTGGTAATTATAATTTTCTGAGACTGCCTTAGGGAAACAATTTATGACTTTAACAAAGATATATAAATATGCAAATTGGAGAAATAATTAGACTAATAAAAATGAGAAAATCTAAATTTCTATACATACGGAAAATAAAAATAATGATACATGATACTACTGCAAAATGGAATACTAAAATGATAAAGAATGATATTCTAAAATATTTTATAATATGGAAAATACAATAGAGAGAGTATGTTTAAAAACATAAAAGTTTAATAGTAATATATTTTTGATAGCATGGCAACAAATTCAATTATGTTAAAATATATTACATAAACATACACATGCATAAATGTAACTATGTATTATAGGCACTTTAACAATTAACATACAATTCCTTTGGTCAGAAAAAAAATATAATTAAATGTAGTAATAATGGATTTCTATTTCAAAATATGTTGAGATACCTGTGACAGACAAATGCACCTAGCAAGAATATCTAGAAAAGTAATAATAATGTAAAAATATTTATTATATTGTATACACTAGAAAATGGGAAACCAAAGAATAAGGTAGCTTGGAATCAAGCAGTATATGAAACATAAAAAAACTATTAGGAAGGAAGTTATAAACATGAAAGCAGAAATCAACAACTGAAAAATACAAAACAAATGAACAATAAGGGGAACTATCCATCAATCCGAGATTTGGTTCTAGAAAAATGATAGTCAGGCCAGGCGCCATAGCTCCCACCTGTAATCACAGCACTTTGGGAGGCTGAGGCGGGCGGATCACAAGGTCAGGGGTTTGAGACCAGCCTGGGCCAACATTTTGAAACCCTGTCTCTATTAAAAATACAAAAATTAGCCAGGTATGGTGACACGTGCCTGTAATCCCAGGTAATCAAAAGGCTGAGGCAGGAGAATCGTTTGAACCCAGGAGGTGGAGGTTGAGGTGAACCAAGGTCACACCACTGCACTCCAGGCCTGGGTGACAGAGTGAGACTCGATCTCAAAAAAAAACAAACAAAACAGAAACCTCTTAACTCCAGTTTGATTGTTGTCTACATGTGATAAGTAAAACAAAACTTAAAAAAAAATATAAAGCTTTAACTGCCTTAAAAGTAGGCAAAGTTTCCTTGAACTGAACTTAAAAAGCACTAACTGAAGAGAGGAAAATGTAATAAATAGGATTAGAATACAAGTAAGGATGCTTTCTTATTAAAGGGCATCAAAAGAGCAAACAACGTATACCCACAGATGATATACATATCTGACAAAGAGCTTCTATACACAGAATTCTTAAAATGCAATAACAATAAAAGTCAATACAGTAAAAATAATTATTAGTATTAGGAGCAAAGTCACATCAAAAAAGAAAGTGTAAAAATGCCTAATAAACATCTCAATAGTTGCAGACTTCATTAGTTATCAGAGAAATTTATGTAATACTATGAAGCCACAAAAAAGAATGAGTTCATGTCCTTTGCAGGGACATGGGTAAAGCTGGAAGCCATCATTCTCAGCAAACTTACACAGGAACAGAAAACCAGACACCACAGGTTCTCACTCATAAATGGGAGTTGAACAATGAGAACACAAACAGATGAACACAGGGAGGGGAACATCACATACCAGGGCCTGTTGCAGGGTGGGCAAGGGAAGGGAGAGCATTAGGATAAATACCTAATACATGTGGGGCTTAAAACCTAGATGATGGGTTGATAGGTGCAGCAAACCACCATGGCACATGTATACCTATGCAGCAAACCTGTATGTTCTGCACATGTATCTGAGAACTTAAAGTAGAATTTAAAAAAATGAGGTGTCATTATAAACCCATATGAATGAACAAATTGTAAGACAAATGTTGTATAAGTATGTAGCAACTGGATCTCACTGCTGGTATTAATGTATATTGACATAATCTCACTGAAAACTCTTTTGTCAGAAACTACTAAATCTGAACATAGGCATATTCTAAACTGGACAATTCCACTCATAGATAAAAACTTAAGAGAAATGTACACATATGTTCATCAAAATACATAACGAAGTAGTTCACAGAACCTCATAGTAGATAAAACTGTAAACAATCTAAACTCCAATCAAAAGACAAGCGGACAAATTCACCACAGTATATTTATATAATTGATTACTGTATAATAATTAGTCTGAACTATAGCTCTGTACAAGAACATAGGTGAATTTCGACTGGAAAATTAAGACGCAAAAAAGTGCAAACCTCATGACTCCACGTCTGTAAAATTCAAAAACCAGGCTCTGTGCCAAAGTCAGAAGGTAACTTTATTTAAGGAAGGAGAGTGAGGAGGAAGGACATGATGATGGCTTCTATTGTGCTGTCAGTGTTATTTTTCTCAATCTAAAATCTAGTTACATGAGTGTGCTCATGTCATTAAAACCAATCAAGTTTTACTCTTCCAGTACTCATTTTATATATATATATATATATATATATATATATATATATATATATATCACATATAAATAAAAAGCTTATTTTAAAAATTATAATGAAATATGCGTGCATTATAGTTTTATTAAATGGATTAACATCTAGTCAGATGTTTATTAGTCATTTTGATATTTTCTTTTTGCTGTGACGAAGTCTTTTGCTCATAATATTAGTAAGTATTATTTTTACTGTTTTGACTTTCATTATTTTTGTATTTTAAGAATTCTGTGTATAGGAGCTTTTTGTCAGATAACGTATAACATCTGTGGTATATTTGTTACCGGTGTTATTAAGTGGATCTTATGTATGATGAGAAAGCATTTTGTCGTCTATGAAGTTGTGGCTACGTTACTATTGTTGCCCAGAAAATGTGATTACCCAGCTATAAGTGTGTGTGGGGTTATAATATGATTTCTGACCCAATAAAATATCACCTTGTACTTCCCTGACCTCTTTTCAAATTTCTTTCTTGGCGGTGTTTAGAGAACAGCTTGATTCCAAATAAAACCCTGTTCCCAGCTTTATGAATGCCAAGAAAGCCATTTAAAAACGTTGTCCCCAGATTAACTTTTGGAAGAAAGTAACTCTGCTTCCCCAATATAAAGTTTCAGGAGGAAAAATCAAGTAAGTGTTCCAGTGATCTTTGGGATCCCTGTCTATCTCCAGTTCCTCCATTCTCTTAGGACAAATGAAATTCTGAGACGGTAACAGAGGAACTCACTGCAAATATTGAGAAGAGCTTACAATCAGCAAGAAGATAAAAAAATCTACCCTTCAAACCTTTCATTAGAAAGTACTGTAACAGCTTCAAATACTAGTTAAAATCTGGACTTTGGAAGCAGAAGGCATGAACAAAAATTCTAGCTTCACCAGTTACCAGAAGTATGCAGTTAAACTACTTTCGTTCTTTGACTTTCCAAGAGTCCTTTTCAATGAAATAAAGATAATATCCTAACTAATAAGTTTGCTAGTTGATTAATTAGTAATCATCAAGTGCTTACAAAATAACTTGACATACTGTAAATGTTTGGGACTTGTTATGTAACTGATCTGTAACAGGCAAAACCCTGAAATTTCATTTTTTTTTGACTTGAAATTGGTGCTTCTGATTATCAGGCAGCTGTCCTTACAGAGCCATGGTCTTCTTCCTTCTTGAGACTCAGCTCTCTTCAACTTTCGTTTCTAAGATTTCTATGCTTATCTCTGCTAAGCTTGTTAAAGAAAAACAGCATGAAGGATTGCATGCGGGATGCTGTGAAGTGTTATGTGTCACTTTTACTCTCACCCCGTTTGCTTGAACTCAGTCACGTCTATTCACCCAACTGAGAGGGAGGGTGAGAAATATAGTCTAACCCAGTGTACGGGAAGAAAAGGGACATAGAGTTTGAGAGCACCTGGCTAGTTTCTGCCTTAGTCTTTCTTTTGTTTTACCCATCCTCCCCTACAAGTAATTATTGTTCTTTACTAACTCACCTGTGAAAAAGTGTATACAGTCAAAAATAAGCATCATACACTGCATGAAGCAAAATTATGCCTCGTTGATGAGGTGAAATGACAAGGAAAAATGTGCATTGGTGTATGTGGGAGTTAGAGCAATAAGAAACTTATTTCTTATCTTTTACACTTGGAGATCAGTAACAAATATGTAAAAATGAAAAATTAAGAAATGTTTATACAAATGTGTCACTTGGAATGAAGGTGAAAATCAGGAAAAACAGCTACAAAGAGTTGAAAGTAATTGTTTCAGTTAGTAAGAATCTACAGTAGGGAAGTATGGAGCAGGATCCTGCTTTTACATTATAAAGTTATTAGTTTTACTTGACTTTTTGACTGTGTCCATGTACTGTTTTGACTAAACAAAAAATAAATAGAATGTATAGAGCCAATGAAATTAGGAAACCATGAGAGCATCTGAATTGACATGTCAGTCAGCAGGAAACTTGGAGACACGTAAACAATAAAGTTTAAATTCCTGTGACTGTAAGAGAGAGAAAAGAAATTAATAGATTGTGAGAGGTATTCAGATAGAGAACAATGACCAAGGTCACAGGGAGAAATTGTTGTGCCTTTAGGGTATGCCCTGATTGTGTGAGATGGAACACTTTGTGGAGGTGGTACATGACTGTCATTTATCCTGGTGCTGTGGGTACACAGTGTGAAGGTTGATTTTAGGTATCAACGTGCCGGGATTAAAGAATACCTAAAGAGTTGGTAAAGCATTTTTTCCGGGTGTGTCTATGAGGGTGTTTCCAGAGGAGACTCAGGTGTGAGTCTGTTCAGCTGGTGGAGTAGATTTGGTCTCAATGTGGTCACGTAGTTGGCTGGGAGCCTGGATCAAACAAAAAGGCAGAGGAAAGGCAAATTCACTCTCTCTCTTCTGAAGCTGGGACCCTCTTCTTCTCCAGCACTCAAACATCAGCACTCCATGTTTATTTATACTCCATTGATTCTGTCTCTGGAGAACCCTGACTGATTCACACAGGATAAATAAAGTTTCAGAACCCAAATTGCTTCACCTGTCCTGCCCAGTTGAAATTCTATATTGGTGCTTAGTCTTCTGTCGATTTCTATGAATTCATTTAGGTTGCAGCGTTTGTAGTTCTTTTGACTATATTCATTCTTCTTTTTAATTTTTTTTTAAACAAAGCATCACTTTGTTGCCAGGCTGGAGTGCAGTGGCATGCTCTCCGCTCACTGCAACTTTTGCCTCTGAGGTTCAAGCGATTCTTCCGCCTCAGACTCCAGAGTAGCTAGGAAAAGAGGCATGTCCCACCACACCCAGCTAGTTTTGGTATTTTTTGTAGAGATGGACTTTCCCCATGTTGGCCAGGCTAGTCTCAAACTCCTGACCTCTTGATCCTCCCGCCTTGGCCTCTCAGCATGCTGGGATTACAGGTGTGAGCTACGGCGCCCGTCTGACTATACTTTTTAACTTTGGCTGCCTTGAAAACATTTACCTCACCAATGGGGAAAATAGAGAAAGTCAATATTTTCCAAATGTGCTTCTTTAATAATTCGGGGGAAAACATCTATTACGTGAACAGTTACTTGGAAAGATTTCGTGTTTAATATAGTCATCAAAGAAAACTGAAAAATATCTGAAATTCTTTAAAAAAACCAAGTTTGGTTCTTAGAGAAATAAAACAATTTTGCCAATATCATCATTTGCAGGCCAGTGGCTTCCTAGAACCGTTTAATGACTCAGACATTACAGCAATTTCAGAGAGTCATATAATTAAGAGACTCATCAGATGCCACAGAGCATATACATATAAAGCTTTAGTAAAGACAAATAATTCAATTTAGCAAGAAAGGGAAAACATCAGGCAGATCTGAGGCACCCAGGCATAACTTCCAGGGTCCTATCTCAGTCACACGGGGTAAGCACCATCCCTGGATCACAAACCATCAAGGTTAGTGTGATTGCCTCTGTCTCAGGGACATACTCTGGCTCTTGTTTACTAAGAGTCCTTGATGCAGATACCACAGTAACAACTTAGTCAAACGAGGCTGTGTAACCAGATACACGAGGTTTAGACCATCAATCTACATATTTACTGTTTGGTAGAGAACTCCTACCCCTCCATCTTGACCTCCACATCCGGGAGGCCGCCTACAGACACCAGTCTGCCTGGTAACACTGGGCAGCTAATCACAGCCCAGCCTTACACCAGTCTGCCTGGTAACACTGGGCAGCCAATCACAGCCCAGCCTTACACCAGTCTGCCTGGTAACACTGGGCAGCCAATCACAACCCAGCCTTGGCCCGCCAAGGCTGAACCAATCCCCATGTGACACGGCACCCCTCTCCACCCATCCTGGCCACTAACCAACCACCCACCGCCACCTCAGATGCAAGCCTCCCCACCCCTATAAAAGTGCCCAGCCCCAGCCGCTGGGCGCAGCTCTTTCTCCCCGCCTTGGGTTGCCTGTAGATCCCAATAAACCTGGACTCGGCCTTCGACTCTCAGTGTGCTTCTTGGGACCAGATAACTGGGACGGGTCAACAGAAGGGGGTCGCACATTTGGTGCTGAAACCCGGGAGGTGAGGGCTGCTGACCCCCAGCGGCCCCCTCCCTCCGGCAACTTCCCTTCCCTTCCTCCAATCCGGCTTCCACGCTCCGAACAAGGTAAGTCCATTCTCTTGCCTACCTTCCCTGTAGTGTGTGTAGCGGACCCCCTCCTTCCAGTTTCCACTCCACGGATCCCTTGCCAAGCGCCAGCCCAAGTAGGATCCCCCAACCAGGCTCCAGGAGCCTTGGGAGCGGTCAGACGGGGGACGCCTTCTCTGACCCTCCTATCCACGCACACCATATGAACGGTCAGACGGGGGACGCCTTTTCTGACTCTTCCTATATCTCCCTCTCTAGAGAAGTCGTGGGATAGACGGGATGCCTCTTCCCACACTGCTCTAGTCCACTCCCTAACTGGCGGAGGGTTCTTGCTGCTGCACGCACCATGGGGAACGCGGAGTCTAAAATTCCAAGCAACACTCCTCTTGGGTGTTTGCTTCTCAACTTTTCCCGTCTGGGATATTCTCAAACCCTCAGACGGAAAAAGCTCATCTTCCTGTCCCAGGTAGCTTGGCCCCAGTACCAGCT